>VXBB01011161.1:0-120338 GCA_013399915.1 Illadopsis cleaveri | reverse complement strand
AAAAAAAAAAAAAAAAAAAAAAAAAAAAAAATTTCAAAACTCATCCAAAATGAATACTCTGTATCAGTCACTGCAATATTATCTGAGTAGTTCTAGGATTGCTTTTAGTAGTTACAACAAACTGAATTTGCATCCCCATCCCAGTAACAATGTCACATTTTAAAGCTTTGTCTCAAACATGAGTGCACATTGATAGGGTTATTAACAAAGTATCTTGATGAGGTGTAAAGAAATTATATTTGTATGAATACACTGGAGCTTGGGATGTTAAACTGTGCTGCAGCAGTCTGACTTGCACAGTCAGTACATATGTGCAGTATAACCCAATTAACAAACACACATACCCTTCTTCTCTGGGATGTGATAATGAGCACAAAAGCCAGGGATTTATTTGCAAAAACAATTCACCTTCTTTGTGCAGTTACTACCATCTGTGTATATATAATGCATATGCAAAACCATTTGCACTAAAACATAAAGTCCATAAAAGCCTACTTAAGGGAGACTTTCCACTCAGTTTCTAAAAAACACATGCATATGTAACTATTACAATTTTTCAGTACAGAGTTTGCTTGAACAACTGTTTTCACATATGCTTTTTTTTTTAGGAAGATCAACATAAAAATGGAAGTAATTTACAGGAATTAACATCTTTATTGCCAAGCTGAAATCTGATGCACATTTTTTAGAAACAACAGCTGAGAACAACTAATATCTGGGTGCAAATGGCAAAGAAAAAAGTATTATATCCATTAACAGTAAACTTTTCCCTTGCATATGGCAAATGTAAATTAATGTTAAGCATTAGGGGTGTGTCCTGCAGAAAACTTGGCTTAAAAAGTGAAGAAATTAAAATTCTGGCTGACAGCTCTCAATTAACACATAGGGATATTTCTGTAAGCTATGCTCCCTACTTCTAAGCCTGTTTCTGTAGTTTATTAAATAACAGTGTCACATAGACTGCAGAAGTATTCTCAGGAACAGAAAGTGAAACCCAGTTTTGCTATTTTCAGGTGAGAGCCCTGATCTGTAGCAAAGCACTCTCATGCTCTGCTTTTCATTAATCTTGATCTGTGCTGAGGGGATGACAGTAAGGGTGGAAAATCTCTCTCCTTCACACCCTGCAGCTCTCCAGAGCAACCTCCTGCCTAGAAGCCAGGGATTCTCCTGAGAGAGGAAGGTATCTCAAGCCCTTCAAGCTGAAGAAGCAACAGAACAAAGATTGCGTGGATGTGTTTCAGCCACTGGGTTGGTGCCACACATCGTGTACACTGCCACCACGATTTTATGAACGTCCTCAGTCAGTGTTTTAAGGGCAGTGTGAAACAAAACCACCTCAGCATATTTGGAGTGCCAGATTCCTGGGTCTTAACTAGCTGAGACATATGTTACGTGCTGAGCTGTTTAATCCCACCAGTACTTGCACATGCAGGGCTCTAACCGGGGCAGCTCAGGGTACATTGTAGACCCAGAATACAGTAGTAGGTGCCTAGACTGGGCTCAAGGCTCTACTGGCCCTTACTACCCCTCCCCAGCACACCTTCTACTGTGCTGGTAACACTGTCCCTGTAGCCTCAGGACCTGCTGGAGCTGGGAGCTCAGCTGGGCTGAGGTGGGGTGGGTTTTGACTTTGGTCAGCTCATTGATGAAGTTCACTGAGGAACTGGGGAGCTTGCATGGCCTCACAGGGCACAGCACCAGGAAAGGCGCTCAAGCACAAGGAAAGGGGGCTGCAGTTAGCTACATCTATACTTTTGGACTGATCTCTACTCCAGAAATACAGGTGGAAACTGACATTTCCTGATTTTTTTTTTTTAATGAAACAGTAAACTTCCCTTAGAGAGTAGGAAAAATGGACTGAGAGGTAATAATGTAATAAACAAAGATAAATTGCTCCATACTTTTAAAATAGTCCCTCTGAGTTATAATGGTCTACAGTGCTGACTTCTTGAAGCACCTTCCTTTTCCTGTTTGAACTTATTTAAAGTATCCTGAGGATGACACTTAGAGTCGCAGCAGTTTAAACAAAGTATCAAGGAAGTGTCAGGATGAAGGAGACAGGGCTTTGATTGGCAGACACAACTGTGAACGAGGTGTTAATTACACAGGAAAACATGGAATATGTTAGGAAGGCAATTTTATCTCTGTTTACAAGATGAACTAAAATGTGATTGATGACATAACAAAGACAAGACTTGATGAACTTTCTGAAAAAAACCCCCAGTTATAAAAAATAAAAATTGTCATTTATTAATTACTGGAACACATACCCAGTGAGACACAGAAGAAACATTTGCCCCAATTTTTATCCCATCATATTATTAGCCATTATGCAGTGTTGCATATAAAACAACCACACAGATCAGCATGAGGCACAAGCTTTTTATAGAGTAATAAAAGTCCTTTTTTTGCCTCCGAGAACCTTTATAAACAGTTTGGTATTTTAAATTTAATACAGAAATGTATGAAAGGCCACTACCTTTCAGCAATGCCTTTCAGATACAGAGACTTCAATGTCAGGCATACGCAAAGCTCCACCTACTTGTCAGCACTCCTGCTTCTCTATGACTTCTCAACATCAACAGGGAATAAAATAAAATATATACTATAATAACAGTGTAAGTTAAAAAAAATTAGTCTATATTTTTGTTTAGGGTAATTAAAACAATTAGAAGAATGTTTTTGACGAGCCTATCATGACGCTGCCTTAAGCAGACCATGAGCCAGACCATGACTAAATATTTACATTTTGATTTTGAGTCATCCTTCTGGCAAGAAAGAAGTGAAAAACATCTCGGTGCCCTCTCTGGTTTATAGAGTGAGCTTAGCAGAGAGCCACAGTTCCCATCTCCTTCTTGGCAGTGGGTCTTGGTAGCCCCATGAGACTCATATTTAGTGTCACTCTGCCGTGCAGAGGGCTGACAGCGCACACAGGAGGCCCATTACCTTTATTCAGCTTAGATCATTGAGCAAATATTGAGGTTATAAAACCACTCAAAATATAAATAAATGTCCTAGGCATCACAATGTTCCTTTAACTAAATAAAAATGCAATACCACCTACATTCACTTAAAAACGATATGCAGTGTCAACAAGTTGTCTAATGCTGCTTAGAATACCTGAAGAAGACCAAAACAGTTGCTTGGTTATTTCCTTTGTGCTGCATATATTTTTGCTGCCTGTCAATGTGATGAGAAGTTTTTTAAATGTTATTGATACTGTATGCTGTCCCCTTGACTCCTGAAATGCCTGGCCCCAACTATTTTGTACAGCAGGCTACTTTGCTCTTTCCCAAAGGACAGACTTCAGCTAGATCATTCAAATGACAAATCATTCAAATAACAACTGCTTGGTTAGGGGCAAAAAAAGATAAAATACTAAAAATAAAATAAATGAGAGAATATGTGCTTTAGGAAACCCAGCTGAGTGCCTAGCTGAAGTATGTGGCCAGCTGCATTCTTTATTCCTCTCTTCCTTCACCCTCTGTGAATTGAAATAACTTGATGAGCTTTGCCTGACATGAGATGGAAAACTGCTCAGAAGAGAGGCTCTGGCCATCCTTCCAAAGGCTTTGTGCTCTGGTTCTGACTGCTGCCCCTGGGCACTGCTGCAGGTCCAGACACAGTGGAAGAATTCGAAATCTGTATTGTAACCCCTTGCTGTATCATGCCATATACATCTATGCACATCTCTCTAACTTTAGAGGAATAAAATCTCTAATCCTAGTGTTTAAAAATAAGATGTGGATTATTTAAGGATAAAATCAAGCAGTTATGTACGGACACTATATGATTTATGGAATTAATAATTTAAAGACTCTATATTTGAGTATGAAGGCAAAAGTTCTTAGAATAAACCCATGTGAATTTTCAAGGGAAAGTGCTAATTAGTGGTTCTTGAAACACATCATCACATTTCAAAACAGGAACTAGTTCTAGGGAAAGTAGAAATCTGGGCTTTAATGTCTTAACTACCATAGCTGTTACGCAAAATTAATGAGGTTTATGTAATTTGTTTACCAAGATAAACTGTGATTCTCTTGGTTAATCTTCAAAACCAGATTTAAAAAGGCACAGATGTAACTAAAACAGGAGACCCCTGTCTCACAGTGCCCAACCCGCAGATGCCCATCAGCACCTTGGGTACCTAAACACAGCCACATGAGTGGAGCTCTGAGAGTTAAAACTGCTCCTCCAGATGCCCAAAGTTGCCACCAAGCAGCCAGACAAGTTCCAGTGCCTACACTAACTCACATTACAGCAGGAGTTGGGATATTGTCTCCCCTAAATTGAAAATCTATGTTGCAGACAATGAAACCTTGTTAACTTCAGTAATACAGTGTTAGGATCTGAATGTACAATCCCTTCTTCAATCCTATTAACTTTGGCCTTGAGGGTGTATTATGGTAACCAGTACATTACAAATTAACCTCTCTATGAGATGTTAAACCTGAAGAAAATCACAGGAAATAAGGCCAGAAGGCAAGAAATTAAGCCATTTGCAGAAATGAAGTGCAAGTCTGTTCATCATACCCCACTAAAACCTTTTACAGAAACACGGCTCACAGAAGAATAGAGCACACAGAGCCTAATCCCCTGTTTTGGGAGAGAAGTCAGTAGGGAGCTCTTCACTAATGCAGATGCATTCCTGTGCTCAATCTTGGGTTTCCAAAATGTTTTTAGGAATTTTTTACAAAATCTCTAGTTTCTTCATTATGACATCAATAAAATGTTTAAGGGGAACACCTAGCCAGACTAAATAAAATTGAAATGAATTCAACAAACAAAAAAAGGTCCTTAAACAGGCATTGCAATGCCAAGAAGTTCAATGCCACGACCTCTTTTGCCAACAAATCGCTGGACAAAATCCATCACAATTTTTCAAATATAAAAAAGAAAAAGTTCAATTTCATTTCAAAATAACTCAAAGAAATAGTTTTCAACTGTATTTAGATAGTTTATACTTCATTTTTTAATTATGAGATGTAATTTCCTATTCTGTCATGTTTCTATACCTTTGGCTGAAAGACATTAAAAGAAATGTTAATAATAGAATATTTGGAAGAGAGTCTGAAATTCTAAATGACCCTCTTAAAAGTTAAACCATTTCTGCTATTCCATTAAAAGTTAGATTTTAATTTCTACAGTGGAAATTAACAAGGGAAAAACCAAAATTTTCCTAATAACAAATCTGTCTTTAGCATTCTAAATTACAACCTTTTCATTCCATTTTTAAATGCCAGAGTGGGAAAAAGAAATATTTTTATGCTTTATCCTAATTTACTGGATATGTACTTCAAGGTAGAGACATTCTGGGAGAAAAACTGTTTTACATTAAGCATTTTTGGACAGTTAAATGTCAGAGTGAAGGAACATACAGAACTCTAAGTAAAAGATCAAATCAGATTGGAGCTTCACATGTTTAAAAAAAACCTTACATCAAAGTCAAGAAGGATTGAGAAGAGTAAAAGAGATTCCAAAACTCCAGAGATTTAGCTGTGAAGAAAATGTTTTGCATTGTGCCAGGAGGCTAACCTGCAATGCAGACATTATCATTGTTCTGTAAGGTTTGTTTTATAATTGGTTAAGTACAACATTTACTCACTGAACTAGAAAACAAATTATGTCAAAGAAATATTTAAGTTCTGTAAATCAGATAAATGCAATCTGAATTTAAATTAATTTGATGCCACTTTAAATAATTATGTTAAGAAAATCTAACAGCTCTCCATCCATTTATTTTCCACTCTGTCAAACTCACAGAATTCATGCTTGATTAGAGTAAATAATAATGAATAATCTCAGAGAGTAAACTGATTATTAACATAAGGCAAATATTGCAATTCCACAGGGTCCCTCCAAACATGTAATTTTTGTGAAATCAGTGTTGAAACACTAGATATGACAACAGATTCTCAGTTTTATGAAGTGTTTGATTTATTACTAAGATAATGCTAAAATAACTTCCTCTTAAGTGAAGTATTTGGTATTATAAACACGACTATTGGAAATAAGGAAGTTCTTTCAAAAATATTTACTTCAGGACACCTGCAACATCCCAAAGAATATAGAGTCAAGGATATGGCTGTGAGATTGTGGAAAGATTTTTAAATGCTTGAACCCAATTCACCACTGGAACCAGGGAAACCACCATGATGGAGAAATAATCTGTTTGAAAACACAGAAATGACTTAAATTTTTTTTATTAATCCATAAAAATGAGGTTGTTGGCAGCTATGCTGAGGATAAGCTAGAGCTAGTCAAATAAAAACCACAGAATTATCTGGTTTGGAAGAAACTCTTGAGATCATTTAGTGTAATTCCTGTCCTCAAGCAGGATCAATTGTCCAGGACTGTGTCTACTCAGCTTTTGAATATCTCTGCAGATGGAGACTCCACAACCTCTCTGGTCAACCTGCACCCATATGTGATGAACTTCACAATAAGAAAGTGCTTTCTTGTGTTCAGATAGAATTTTCTGGGTTTTGTTTTTTTAATTTCTTACCCATTGCCTCTTGTCCTGTCACTACCTGCTACTGAGGAGAATGTCTCTCCCTCTTCTTTATTCTCTCACGCACTAATTAGATTCCCACTGAGCCTTCTCCTGGCTGAAGAGTCCCAGCTCTCAGCCTCTCCTTTCATGGAAGTTTCTCCAGTTGCACTTTGATGCCCCTGAGGAAGTCTGTATCTTTCTGGAGGTGGTCTCACCAGTGGTGAGCAAAGGGGAAGGATATCTTCCTTGACCTGCTGGCAGTGCTTTTTCAAATGCATACCATGGTATTGTAGGCCTGTTTTATGCCACAAGGATGTGCTGCTGGCTCATGGTCTGCTTACTGTCCAAACAGTTCTTCTACACAAAGCTTTCTTCCAGAGAGTTTGTTTCAAGTGTATGCTCATATCTGGGGTTATTCCTCCCTAGATGATCAATTTTGCATTTGTTCTTGTTAAACTTCATGTGATTTCTTCTGCCCCAGTTCTCTGCTACATTCTGCCCCATTCTCCAGGCTGTTAATGAGGACAGTGGACAGTACTGGCTCTAGCAGCAACCCCAGGATGCACCACTAATGACTTGTCTCCAGGTGGACATTGTGCCACTAATGAAAAATTTCTGGATCTTGTTTTTCAGATGGTTTTCAATCCACCTCACCATCCACCCATCTAACCTGTACTTTGTCAGTTTGTCTACAAAGATAATGGGAGATCATGTCAAAGGCTTTGCTAAAGCTGAGGCTGGCATCCACTGCTCACTTCTCATCCACTTAATTAGTCACATTATAGTAGAAAGCAGTGTATTTGGTCAAGCAAAATTTTCCTTTCATAAATCCATGCAGACTATCCCAATCACCTTCTTGTCCTCCATGTGTTTGGAAATGGAAGATTTCCTCTTTCACATTGCCAGGTATTGAGTTGAAGCCTATTGGCCTGTAGTTCCCTGCACCTTTCTTTGTGAAGACAGAAGTGATATTTGCTCTTTTCCAGTCTTCAGGAGCCTCTCCCAGTCACCCTGACCATTCAAAATAATCAAGAGAGGATTGCAATGTGTGAGGGAAGTCCTATGGACTTAGACAGCTGTGTCCTCCATCTGGGTACAAAAGTCTGACAGCACAGCTGTCAGTGCTCCTTCAGTAGTGCTTGGGTCCTGTGCCTTGTGACCACCATCTCTAAGTGTGTGCATGCTGGGCAGAGAAGGTTTGCTGGCCTCTTTGTGCCCCTCTGCATGAACTGCTGTGCTACCTGCTGCATCTGCTGGCTGCTCCTGCCATGGCTGCACAAACTGCTCCTACAGAGTCCTCATCCTGGCACAGGCAGAGGGGGCCTGACTCACTGCTGTGGTGCCCACTGCTCAGGGACAGCTGACAGAGTTTGTCAGAACTGCCAGAGCTACCCTTACCTTCGCCTCACCTGGGAGCAACAGGCATCCACACTGCCCTTTCCAAAAGTGCCCAAATCCCAGAAAAAGTGCCTAGGAGCTCAAGAAGGCATCAAGAGGATTGTAAAGAAGAGGAAACTGCTGCACATACTGCTGTGTATTTCAGCTGCATGCTGGGCCTGGCTCTTCCAAAGGCCAGCTGAGAATGCAAAATCACCCTATCTAGATTTCACAGTATAGCTGTCTAATAAAATTGCCTTGATCCTTCGCATTAGAAAATTTTTGGAATTCACTGGAGTATTCTATTTTAAAAATTCAATAGTTTTTGAATAATTGAATAATTTTCAGAAAAAATATTACTTATAAAAATTGTGGCAAGTTCAGGGAAAATTCCTGCTGCAAAGATACCTAACTGAAATGAAGCATTACTTTTCAAAATATTTGGAATTGTACTTTTGAAATATAAACTTCATTGAGTTTAACAGGGTAAAGACAGAGTCTGGAAAGCTCCATGCAGCCTGTAAGCTATAGGTAGCAGAAATTTTTAAGAATACACAGCAACATGGCAAAAATTATTTGAAGACTTCAGAAAATTCTTTGCATGGGAGCTGACAGCCCCATTGAATTTTTTCAAAAATCAATGGAATGGTGATTTCATTATAGAGAAAAAACTCCAAATACCTCTTCAATATAAAGAAGACAATTAAAAACCCAGTTGCTGGAGGCTAATGGAGGATTAGCTACATGCTCAGTGTAAAATAAAATGTGTATTTTGGAATGTGTGATTGATAAGAAACACTGGAAGAAAGAATTCAAGGAGATTTGCAAAGAGTCTGCTGTTGATATTCTTTGAAGTGGAAGCTGGACTTCTGCAAAAGATGAGCTTACCTAAAAGGTACAGGATTATTGAGAAAAATAATAGCTCTGCATAACACAGGAATCCAGGAAGATGGCGTAGTAGTCCACTGTGGTTTAAATTCCGTGCAATGCTAGGTTAGTACCCAATCTTACTATTTTCAGCGGTTGGTAATATTGGACCAGGGACTTTTCTGAGTAATGTGTAATTACCTTCTGAAGCTCCTGATGTCATTCTGAGCAGTTGTGTAATAGTATCAAGTTGCTACAGCAGTAACATGCCTGAAGCCAACGTGATGGACACTGAAAAATTATGTATGAACATAGTGCCTGCCCACAGAGTAGTCTAGTATTTCTCATCCAGGAATGAGGCGAAAGGAATGAGTAGCTGTTGCTACTGGCCCATTTCTTTCAGTGACCAGAACTAAAACCCCAAGCTCCTGCTGAGTAAGGTATCATGTTTAACACAAACCACTTCACTAAGGATCAAAAACCTTAAAAATATTATACAAAGTAACTACTTGCACAGCAAGAGGAAACACTAGACTTTTTAAAGAGGAAATGTTTCAGCCCACAGGAAAACACAACATTGACTAACAAATGTGAGTGTGGAGTGGCAGTGAGTACCTTGGCAAAAGGAGAAACACAAGGGCACTACATGCTCACAAAAAATTTAACTATGTTCACTGATGACATTATTACAATGCTTTAAATGAATATTGTATAAGTCTCAGGTTGCTTGAAGAACAAGAAATAAGTTCACTGTGCCCTCTTTGAATATGGCTAGGTTGTGATATAACCAGGTTATGATGTCTTCTGCCATGACAATTACTTTTGCCTTCAGAGTAACAGTTTAATTAAGGATGGACAATATATGATGGATCACTGAATATCTTTTAAGACCTTTTGTGGAGCTACTGAAAATTCTAGGGTTTCTTTTGTGTGGATGAAGCATGATAGTAAACCATGCAAAACTGAAAACAAATTCCTTCACTTGATCTCAAAACTCTGTTCCTCCCTTTTTAGTGCTGAGCAAAGGAGACAAGATGTGTAAGTCTGAAGATCATTATTTGTACCCATTGCTAACAAAGGTTGCTCTCCTGCATAAGCCAGACACATGCACAATGAGAAGAGATAATGAAGGTGACAGAGGGAAAGGTTTCACAGTAAGCGAGGAAAGAAACTCATGAGTCTACTCTTAGAGACACCACCAATACTCCTGATAAATGCTAGACTGTTAATCCATTTGTTTATCCAGAAAAGAAATATTTATGCATTTTGCTACTAGAGTAGTATGAGAGAAGTAATATGATTATGAATCCAATTTTTATTTATTATCACACTAATTGTTCTCCATGACTTCATTGCTTGAAATTTTTAGCAAATTTGTAATTTTCTGTTAAATAAAGCTGAAAAATAGAACTTGGGCATCCTGATACAGGGCCCTTTAATGCTGCACAAAACTAGTCAAAGAATTTTCAGGGCTTCATCTCTCTCCTTCTGAATGATCTCCCCACACTACATTTCTGTAAATGTATCACACTAGTGTACTGCTTTCTGCAAACCTTTTTATTTTTTAGGATATCTGGAAAGCATCCAGGGATATCAACTAAGATAGAAGATATTTCACACATTTCTGTCATCAATTTCCATTGCTGACCATCATTTAAACAAGTAAGAACCTAAACTGCTCTTTGATGTGGGAGTAAGATGATTACTGTATGACCATATGAGTATGACCATACACTAGTAATATATTATATTACTGTATTATATATACAGTATAATATATCAAAGACACATAAAGTGACATATTCAGTATTTTAATAATCATGTATGGGCTCAAATGACACCAGTAACTCTGTCTACAGTGCATCTGTACCACGTTATTTGAAAAGATGTATTAATCCCCCTTTTACACTTGAAATAAATAAACCACTGACATCATCTAATTAAGTAATGATGTAATTTTGCATTTCTAAGACAATTTGATGTATATGTCAATAAGCATTTTAAGGTTGACATAACTCTGAACTCAAAACCTACAGATTGGTTATCTTTATGTTTACTATAATAATAACAATATTTATTCTATTTCTATAATAATTATTATATATTTTTTATGATGTGATTTTTTGTGCAGATTATTCCTGTGAGGTGCAAAAAATACTACTACTCAGACTTATTTCTCTCAGTAGGAGCACAATTTTCCTAGTTCCCTCTTTAGTGAATGCAGGGAGATGGATGCCCACTCTGGGACAGGGCACCTTCGGTATTTCTTAGTAGTCCTAATATTGAACTCTGATCTGGGTAGATATAATAAAACCTCACTTAAAACACTCTGAAAATGAAAATGCATGCTGTTTTCCTTGCTTTTCTGCTCATTTTCTATTGCCACTTACCTGCCACTAGCTCTACCTGAGCCTTCTATATGTTTCTTCTATATCACCATCAACACTGTTAATTCACCTCAGTTCCTTGCTTCAATGTGTATTCTGAGGTCCTTTAAGTTGCACACTATATGATTGTCCTCTCAACTCCTTATTAATCTAAGACCAATTTTCCAAGGAGTTGAACACTTAAAAATGCTCCAGATGTAAATGGAAATTTAAATTTTGGATATAGCAAGGACAGTACAAATGGCAATTTATAATAAAAGTTCATGTTCTCAAAGTGTGGCATCCAAACTGAACAGATACTTCCAGGTATTTCTGGAGTGGCTTTTTTTTCCCCTAATATGTTACAGTTCCAGTCCTCAGGATGGACACAATATTGCCTTTACGTCTGAATAATATGTTTGAAAAAAATTTATTAGCTAGTTACACACTCAATGATACATTTCAATCTTCAAAAGACAGCCCATGAGAAAAGCAACTTCACATAATGCAAAAGATTTGGAGGATTTGCTGAAAGTAGAACAGCAGAACATGACATCTATAATTGAATAAAGAGGAGCATTTAATAGCCATTAGATGTGCACTGTCCTCTTTGTCATTAAACAGAGCAGAGATCTTGTTACAAATGGTATGTTACTGTGTAATTAAATGTATTGGAAATGCAAAAGCACATGGGAGTTGAATTAAGACTGCCAACAATGTTGTTAATGCTGGGGCGGGAGTGGCCAGCAGGAGTATTGTTGTGAGCATTTCACTGTTAGAAAGATAAAGACAGATGCTGAGGCTCCACAGTCTGCTGTTCCCATTGTTTGGCTCAAGGCAGCTGTGTGCATGGCAAGATTACAAAACCATCAGAGCTCCCTTTTTATAGAAGCTGGAGTGTGACAGCAGGTCAGTTTTATGTGTCAGTAGGAAAATGTCCATGATGAAAGTATCAACCCACTAATTCCTACTGCAAAATGGAAAACAATTAAAAAAGTATTTCCAAATCCATTTATCCACCATTAAATATAATACAGTGCATTAACGCTGAATTTTTTGCGTAAAAAAAGGAAGAAGTTCCAAGAGTGAAGTTTCTAAACACAAGAATGTTTATAACTGTTTCTAAAGGAGAATCTTTTTGCATATTCAATACTCCACAGAACAACCCTAAAATATGCTAAAAGGGGATACAAATATCTTTTCACAGTATCCTATATATTTAATTGCCTAACCATAATAATCATGGTAATTATAAAATCCTTAATAAGGACATTAATATGCTAGTAAATGTGCTTTAACAACATATTAATTACACAGCTTTGAATTCTCCATTACTACACTGATTTTTTTCTGAACAAGTTCTCAATCCTTAGTGAGAAACGTAAATAAACTCAGCTTTCATATCTTCGTGTTCAACTTAAATGGAATTCAATACTATTTTTAAAGCTTAAAAACCAACATAAAACATAGCTTTGGGGCCTATGCATCATTACCCATTTTGTTCAAGGGCTAGTCCTCTGTCAGTTTTATTACTATTATTGGAATCATTAAATTAGCCTTTAAAAATTCACTGTAGTTTACTAAGATCAATGATGAGTAATAATAAATCTTTTTACTTCACATATTTTAACTGAGATTGAATATCAAGGTGCCTAAATAAACCAAGAATTATTGAGACCCAACTTCAAAACTGCAAACTGGACACACACTTAATTTGTAAAAATATTGAAATGCTTGAGTCTTAATATCTTCCTGAACTTTTAGGAACATATTAGATTATAAATTTGCAGCACTGAATTAATTCTTGTGATACCACAATCATAAATACTTGTTATCTGTTCTAATGAATTGTCAAATTCAATAAATCAGGAAAAATAAACACAGAACATGGAGAAACCAGTCAGTCAATTACTCAATTATATTAAAATTCTAAACAACCAAAGGTTTATTTAATGTATTTAGCATATTCTGCCCCCCAACCCCCTTTACTATGTCATACTCATTGTACAGGTATGATACAGTAAATATATGTTAGGTGCTGACACTTGCATAATGGCATTAAAAGACCTGGGTCAGTACTACTGGTTTATGTTAATATTTTAGATAATGACCGTAAATTCCTATCTTTATATATCTTAGATGTTGAAAGGTATATTTCATGTCTCCTAAAAAAGGAAAACTGAAAAGTTTTAATATTATTTCAGTTAAAATTACAGCAGAAATACATTGCACAAAGTGCATCTGTGCTGCCAGTCATTCAAACACTTTAGATGGTTGAAATAGTTAAATCTCCTTCAACTGAAGAGAAACCTCAAGTGTCAAGGCTCAGTTTGTTGTCAGCATGCTTCATACTCAGCTGCTACCTTACCATTTTTTATTAGTGCTTAGGCAGAAGTCGCACATCAAGCTGTTAGCACACTCACCAGTTGTTCACCAAGTTTACTCACCCTTTGACCTTCTTTGCCAGGTGGACCTTGGGGACCCTCCAGCAAACCCTGAAAATACAAACATTAAACAATTATAATATTCAGAGCTATTTTCATCCTCAATTTTTCTATAGAAGTAAGACTAGACCAAAGATCCAGATGGCAAGACAAGGCATTTATTTCTAATAGTAAGAATTGGCTATTCTTAACAACTCCTTGTATGTTATATTAAGGTGCAAGAAAAAGCACAAACAATAATTATTAATCACATTCCATCATATAAAGGCGGTATCCTTTGGAAAAGAAGAGGTAAGCCAGTACTAATTAAGCATTAGTAGTTATATTTAGTAGATATATTTAACTATAATTTTAATTGAAAACAGATTTATTGTGTTAAGTTAGGATACCATGAAAAAATGACAAAAAAATGTTATTTTAAATGAAAGACAACTTACTCTACAACTCAGATTCAAATATAGGCACTGAAGGGGGAGGGAAAGGCAGGGAGAGAGAACTAAATATAGCAGAAGGCCTTATGCTCGCTGGATCCTAAGAACCAGCCCTGCACTGCTTCCTCTGCATATCTGGCTTGGCTTTTCAAAATACTTTAGTGCATCTTCTCTCTCTCTCCCTCTCCTGAACAGGCACTGGAGCTTTGAGTGTTTTGAATGTAACCTTGAATTGTGAGCCTTCCTTCTCAACTCAGTGCAAGGATCTGCCTTTTTCAGTCACAGATCAAATTGCAGACCAGTTCTGATGCTTTGGGGCTTTGATTTTATATCTAATTAATAGACAATATAATCATAAAGCCTTCAACCAACATCTCAGAACAACTTAGAAAAGTCATTTCCCCCACTCCTCCTTTACTTCATGAGTCACCTTGGAACACAATTTAAAAAATTACTTTGAGGAAGCAATTCAATTTCCATTATAGCAACAAGAAATGTGAAATCATTTTCAATGTAATAAGCAAAGAATATATAACAGTTCTGCATTGTATAATTTAAAAAAAAAAAAAGCCTTGCATGTTGCATATTCTTACACAATGTCACAACATTAAATAACTTACATTTTGTTTATTTAAGAATTTGAAATATTAAAATTTTTAAATCTTTAAAATTACTCAGACTCATGTATTGCTTCAGCATGAGTTATATCTTTGGTCAAATTCAAATGCCTTACTTAGAATCAATTACACATATTTATTGACCCAAATAAGGGTGAACTGAAGCACTCTGACAATCATGATTTTTAAAATACCCAGATTTCTAGTAATTAATTTCTAGAAATTTAAGAAGTTTGTTATCTCTAATTCCCAATTCTAACTTAACTTCAGAAAGTAACTAGGTATTCCAAAGCTACTAGCTCATACATTTTCAAGTGATGTTTTTAGTTGATTAGAATGTAGTCTGACTTCAATTTTAAAAAGAAGTTGTCACTTCAAGAGCTTTTCCATTTCTACCATTCCTCCACTTTCCAACACTGAAGCTAAAAATATATGTCAGACAGTATTTCACTATAGGATATATCTCCTATCATTTCAGTTATAATGTAAACAGGATAAGGTGTAGGATCTTTTACAGAGCTGATGCACACCATTTCCATCTTTCACTATAAGTTTATGAAAATAAAATATGCATGAGAATGTTATGTCCAACAAATAATACCACAATAAGTTTTACAGTGCAAGTTATGTAGCTTATACACACACAAACCCATAAAGCAGCATGTCAATGTGACCGCTGTACTTTCTCATCTAGGCAGTGTGGAACTTGCAGTGCTCTGTCTAACTGTTAGCAATATTCTAATTCTGTAAAGAAATTCTGGGAATTCAGGAAGAGGTGGAATTTTGTTTTGTTAATTTTTCATTTTAATGACAACTTTATGCAGGGGAATGAGATGAAAACCTGTAATGTCCGTTTTATGGGGGAGGAAATACTCAACCTCACATATCTGTACAATAAGGCTCCAAGAGGACAAGAATTACACAAGAATGTAACTGCACAATAGTGATAATTAATAGCCAACATTTTTATCCACTTTTATTCTTTTTCTTCTCTCTACAATATTATTGTGAAGAAAAAGGAACCAGATAAGGAGATTTATCTTCAAGGAAAGGGAGGAGAGCTGTGTACAATTGGTAACTAGGCAGGGAGGACTCCCCTGTACAAGGAGCCACATCCTGATATTGAAACTGAGGTAAAAGTTCACACCAACTTCACTGGGATCTTCCGTTTAAAAAGTGATAGGACAACATGGGCCATGTAAACTAACACAGCTCTAAAACTGTAGTAACTTGGCCAAAGTAATGACTTAGTGATCCTATATCTGCTCAACATTCAATGAAAGAGATCATGCAAAAATAACTGCAGAAGAAACCAGCAGGAGAAATGAAAAAGAAACCTTCTACAGTGAATTCTGTCTAAACAGATGAATAAAATATCTACAATTGAACTCCTATAGAACTTGGCAATGAATAGAAATACATGTTTGTAGGGAGGCAGACTAAAGTGTCTACTTAGGTCACATTTCTATTTAATTTCTGGAGATCTTTCTTTGGAGATCAAAGATCAGATTTGACTCCCTCCAACCACGGATAGCACAGTTGGTCAGAAAAGCCCACCACCACAGATAAAGGGGTAGAATATAGACTGAATAAACATACCTATATCTATCTATCTACCTATCATCCATCCATCTATCTATGGTATATGGGATATGCTGTGAATTGTGTTCAAAACATTTATGTCAGAAGGCAATCTAATCTACTAGAACAAACTCCCCAGGTAAACAACAGCCAAAGCAATTAAGACCATAGAACCATACAATGGTTTGGGTTGGAAAGGACCTTTAAAGATCATCTAGTCCAATCCTCCTGCAATGTGTGGGGACATCTTCAACTAGACCAGGTTTCTCAGTGTCCCAACCAACCTGACTTGAATGTTTCCAGGGATGGAGCATCCACCAACTCTGTGGGAAATATGGTTCCACTGTTTCATCACCCTCATTGTAAAAAACCTTGTTATTATATTTAATCTAAATTGACTCTCCTTCAGTTTAATACCTCCTTCAGCTTTATCCCTTGTCCTGTCTCAACAGGCTCAGCTAAAGTCTGTCCCCACCTTTCTTATGGATGCCCTTCAGGTAATGCATGGGAATTGAAATCATTCACTATGTGTCACTGTCACTCTGATACTTTTGAACTGGCAAGAGCATGGTTACAGTGATGAGCAGAAAAATGTCTAGGAACAGCACAAGGCATTGTGAGGTATAAAACCAGCCTATTTGTGTGACATCAGGCTGGGAGGAAAATGTGATGCGCATCCTTCGAGGTGACCTAACACACATGGGATTTTCCTGACTTTGCAAGGCCACCTTTGAGGCTGAAAGGTGATAACCTTCTACCTACTTCATGAAGCAGTGAATTAAAATAACATATACAGTCTATAAGGCCTGTTCCTGTCATGGACCAAGCAAGCCCTTGGAGTAACATACCTGAAGGAGCTTGAGGAATGTGAAGTGTAAACATCTCAAACATTACCATGTAGCTTTGGGAAAATAAAAGCCAGTAAAATGGAGACCTTCTAAAGTGCAATTGAAACTTAGAAAATCTACCACAACGAGTGAGGGTGGCTATGAAGAGAGATGATACATGATGCAGTGGTAGGCACAAGAGGGTTGTACAAAATCTTGGAAATGAAGAGCAGAAACTTGTGAATCCCTTTATAAGAGGTAAACCATAAAAGGAAGTGTTGACAAGGGAAAATATGCTGGTTAGAATATAGCATAGAAAAAGCAGCCACACTCTGAAGAACATGCAGACAGGTATTCAAATAAAATGTCATCAAAACTTAGTCTAAGCCTTAGTTGAAGGAAACTAGGAAAAAACAACAGGTTTAAAAATGCTGCAGTAGAATAAGTGCCTTTTAAAAAGAATTTGTATTGAAAATATCTGTAGGAATTAACATTTTAGTACTCTAACAGCTAATATTTTTTGCAAGCATCAGGAGATGAAAACGAATAAGAATTACTTAACTTGAGACAGTAGATGAAAAATATTCTAGGAAGTTACAGAAAAATCAGTGAACAGTTCAGCCAGTTAAGCTGTTTTAAATTTCAAAAGCTGTTAATTTAAAGTGTATGAGTGTGGAGCTATCAGAAGCCACTTACTGTAGAAGGGCTAAAATCCTGTCATGTGTCAGGTACAAAAGCATTTTGAAATACCTGATACACCACAACAAGCATCTGCAGAGACATGGTGGAGGCATTGTTCATAAATTTAATAACTCAGAGAAAGTGCCTAAGAACATACTCTCAAAAAAGTGAATTTTTTGTCGCAACCCCATGGTGAAACAAAGAACATTAAAAAAAAAAGAAAAAACCCCAGCTGAAGTGGAATAGTAAGGTTACTTAAAGCTGTTATTCATGTTACTTCTCACAGAAGATTATAGTTGATGCCAAGAGAGCAAAATATTAGACAAGTACACATATTTCTGGGACTCTGAAAGTTGCTTCAAAACATAGCTGATCATTTTTGAAGCAGAAGGGTAGACAGCTGCCTTATGTACTTGTAGGTAGTGTGCTGGAATACATTCTGAGCTGGAATACGTTTCCTTCTCGACACAAATTAAATGTAATACAAATGTCAACAATAATAATGCAGGTCTAATTAAGGCACAAAAATTATTTGATTTATAGATTGGTTTTTGTGTTCTATACACAAGCTACTTTCATCCAGTTTTTCCTCACTATGAATTCCAGCAAACAATTTTTACAGAATAAATGCTACTAGACAGGGAGAAAATGTATGTAATTTAGTGAGATGAGTTAAACAAAGACAGAGACAAAGTCTAAATTAGGTATGTAGAAACGCCTTGTGATGATGTAAGAATGGGTCATTTTTTAATCATTTGAATGTGCAAGCTTTTATAATGGTAAAACTTGTTACTTCAAAAAACCCAGCTATAACAGATATGATTTTGCCAAGCAATTTCAAAACATTATGTTGATAAACAGAAAGGTAAAGTTCCATTGATACCACATCACTGCTGAACCATTTTTAAAAGCAAACTGGCTGGCAGTTCCCATTGCAAGTGATTGATGTAGCTCTTCAAAGCACAGATCTTGCCAGGATAAAGAAAAGATGTCACATTGTTGAATTACATTTTCAATGATCCCCCTGTAAACTCCACAGGTAGAGCAGCACAGAATCATGGTAATCAGGAGTCAGGTAGAAAGTGATCACAGATTTCCAGATTCCTGATATAAGACAATGGGTGGTCACAGTGAAGAAACGAAGCCTGACTGACTTGAGTCACTAGACACCCAAATAGTGCTTGTGAGATGGATGGGACTGCTGTGGCTGCACTGATCTAAGAATGGCCCAGCATGCCAGACAGGATGCAACAAGATGTAATTCAATAGGTCTTAAAGGCATCCACTTAATCTGTAGGTGTTTTTAGAGAACATGTTCTCCTGTGCAGGTCATTGTGATCCTTCTACTCTGTTTTGAGAATATTTTCCTCTTTGGCCGTTTGTACCATACTGAGAGTAAATGAATGGCTTCCTCTCAGGTAAAAACAGACCAGCACACTCAGCAAGCAAAGGAACTGAAATATGGATATCTTCCCTCCAGTCAAGATGGTCAAAATGTTGGTTTCTCAGGTATCTTCAAGGCAGTTTGCTTGGTGCAACTGTGATGCTGCCCTACCTTGAACCCCAAACAGCAGGATGACGATGAGGGAGACCTTAAAACACAATTACTCTAGTTTCCTCTTCTTGTCCAAAACACTGTCCATCACCACCCACAAGGAAGCCCACAAAGCTTGCAGATATGCCTCACTGTTACAAATATGTTACCATGGGAAAAATTGCACAGGAAAATCACAGAAGGATGACTAGTTTCCTGTTGTATTACTGTTTATGAGGGAAATTAGACTATCTTAACAATTTCCAAACACAATCTGATCTCAGTCACATCCTTACTGAAGTACCCTGAGCCAGATTTGTACACCTGCTCAGGCCCTTAGAGTTACTGCAGTGACCATGCTGTTTTGCTGTTACACTTTTCTTTCTAAACTGCTTTCAATCCATTTACTTCTTCAGAAAAGAGACAGCATTTAGCAGAAGTATTTCAGTCTGCCAGAAAACATGATAAGCTATATTTTCTTGATAATTTATTACTGGAGGAAACAGAAAATATGTTCCTCACTGACATCATTGTTCTTTGGGTTTGGCCATTTCTTTACCTCTCTCTGTTAACTTAACTTGAAATGTACTTTCTGTCACAGACAATAATTTGAAAGGAAATTTGGAAGGGTAATTTCACAGGAAGTTTACATTCATGAACCTAGTACTTTTAATAAACATAGGTTTATTTGCTAAGCAAAAAAAGTATATTTAAAATCCTGAGGAGTAAATCAAAATTATTTATTACATTGATGTCTACTGCATATGGGACAATTTTCAAATCATTATTCTAATGAAGGACATATAAATCACATTCATCCCAATTTATCAGAGTAAGAATTTTTGAAAAACAAATTTACTGAAAGACTTCAACTTTCACTTGTGCCTTCAGTATCAGTATTACTGCATAAAGAAGACCAAAAACTTTTTTCCAGAAGATAGAAACACTGTAACTGCTAAATCATCTTCTATTTCAACAAAGGGGTAATCTTAATAGCACCTGTTCACATAATTAGAAAGTGCTTTTTGAAGAAGAAAGTATTTGTAAGTTATACTGGGGAAGTTAAGCAATCACTGAAGAAAAACAACTGAGCAATTTATTATTTTCAGGAAATTAATACACCCCCATTAAAAAAGCTCAGATAGATAAAATTCATTTTCTCCTGAAAGTATACATATGAAAACAAGTGATTTAGAATGAAATTGTAATTTGAAGGCTGTACTTTCTTTAGTTAAATAGGATTAGTTTCCTTTTTGTCATTACATGGAAAGAAAGCAAGGATAATATTATTTGAGTTGCTTACTACTGGAGAGTGTGTCTGTTTCTTTAGCTCCACATGAGTAACTGAGGAGAAAGCTGTGCAATCTGTAGCTGATGTTTGTTTAGAAAGGGGAGAGCCAAAAGTTACAGTGGAGCTTGCCCAGACCTGAATCTGCAACTTCCTCCCACGGCTGCCTCCACACGGCACTTGTGCACCAGCTTCCTTGGGATCGATTTAACCAGACCTAGGAGCCAACATTCCAAATATCTGTTTAGTAAGCAAGTCCTGGGGACTTCTGTCTGTGACTGACTTAAGCCTTGGCTTCTGAGTAAACACTTGGTGCCATCTGGATGACTATTTTATAACTCCTGAAAGGGATAGGTTCGCAGGAACGTACAGACGGACGCTCATTTTCCTCAGGAACTAAAAGCAGCGTATCGAGTGTCGAGAGGAATAGTTATCATATATTTTACAAGAGATGGCTGTGCTACCTTCCCTCACCTGTCACTCTTCTGACACGGCACGCACAGGCTTAAGCTGGGGATACCAGAGCAGGCAAGCTGCAGAGCCAGCTGTGACCCTGCAGAACACAGTTCCCAGCTTCTGCCACTAAATCCCACATCTTGACAAAACCACACTACAGAGCAGCAGTAACAATCCCTCCCTTTTACTCTCTGGAAGTTCATCAGCTACAGTACAATTCACCGGGGAACTCAGGCTTTAAACATCCCCCATATTGCTGCATAAAGGAGAAAAGTTCAAAATATAGTCACAGCATTTATTCATTAGACACCTGAAAAGTGTGAAAGAAAAGAGACATCTACTACTTACAGAGCAATTCAGAACATAGCAGAGATATTAGAGACAGCATAAAGAAAGGCTTAGAGTCAATCATGATTTTGGACTACTACCATGAAACTACTGCCATAACTGAGAAGAAAAAAATAAATACGTATGTCTGGACTTGGAGAGTGTTAACTGACTCATAGAAACACAGGAAAATATTACATCCTTATTAAAAAGTCTCAAATATACACATATATATGTCAAATTTGCAATAAAATATATTTGCATGAATAATGCCTGAGTCAAACAAATATACTTAGAACAATTGAAATTGCTGATTTTGTTAGGGTTCCATGAAAATCCTATAACATTTATCACATATTTCTTCTTACAGCCTAGCATATTTTGCATTACAATGCTGTTTCTTTTCTCTAATTCTACATGCATGATTGATGAAATTGTATTAACAAGAGTTACATATGTGCCCTAAATAAAAGCACAAACATACATGGAATTCTAATCCCATCTCTTTCTGAATTCTCTGCTATTGCTACAAGTGAGAAGTTTTGTTGAATGTTCATGTTGTTAGGATTTCAGTGTGAAATTTTCTGTTAACTCACATCAAACAGGAAGATCCAGAGCTCTACTTTATTTTTCAGGTTCACTTTCTGAGCTATGAAATTTCAATTTCAAACTCATAAAATAATTTTTGCATCTTAAAAAGCAGTGCTATTGTTTTGCCTTTTTTGCAGTTTGGCATATGCTCATCTACCTAATAGGCTGTTACAGCTGTTTGGTATTTATGAATTCTGCCATACATACTGCCTTGAAGTTTCCCTCATTCCACACTATAATGGCTATATCTGTCAGTTGAACACTTAAAAATGCATTTTTCCCTCCAAGTACCAGTCCCTTCATTTTCTTCTGTATTTTCTTCTGTATTTTCTCATCTTTCCATGGTTCTCATGCTTCTGAGCCATGTGGGATTTCCTACTCATCAGGGTTGCACAAACAATTTTAGACAGAGGGTCACTGACATCTTTTAAATTTTTGCAGGTGCCAATAGCACAGACAAAAAACCAAACCAAACCAGAAATTTCTACTGCAAGCTGTTACATACTTGTGTAGATTTTCCACAGGCAACTCTCCCTGGACCAACCAGCTGCTGCAGTGAAGCAGCCTCAATGTTTTGCTACCTTCACACTCCCTGTGCTAAGGATAGAAGCGTGGTACAGGTCTGTGTATGGAGAGAATGCTCTGACCCTGAACAACACTACTGATGGTCTAGTTTATACTGAAATAAGAATATATGATAGACCTCATTCAGCTTACTCCACTGATGTATGATTTCTATGGAAACACACAGGAATGAATGGAAAAGCTGCACAGGGCAGCAGAGCTCTGTGTGATGCCATCATTTACCACCTGTCCCTGTATGCCATTGCACTGGGACAGAAGGTTTGATGATGCAGGCCCAGTTGTCCAGTTGGAGCAAAACCTGGCCCCTTTTAATATTCCCTTCCTCCCTGCCCAATAGTCATACTTAGGACTTCTTTCGAACAATGTGTCATCATTTTCACTCCTCTTCCCTCCCTGCCCCCCCGCATAATAATTCATTTATCTTTTAGATTAAAAAAATTATCTTCACATTAGGAAAAAAAATTAAATTACTAGAAGCAGAGGATAAATTTATGACATTCATCCCAAACGAATGGAACATTTTAAAAATTCAACAGGATTCATAACTGTAACATTTACATCATATTTTGGCTGTAACAGCATGAATAGTTCTGACACAGTAAGTTCTCATTAAGTGACACATGAACTGTGATATTATCTGACCTATTATTTATTCACAGCATATCTTCCTTTCATGATTATATATGGTAAGAGTCACAGCAACACAGAAATCACACAAATAAAACCACTCCGAAAACTGAATTTTCCCCTAGTCACCATCACTCATGTAATTCATCTTCTTTTAGCTCTTGCCAAGAGAAATGCACAACTATTTACAGTGGCAGAGAGAGAAAGCCTTCCTGCTGGGCCGTATATTCCCACTCTGCTGTAGTCTGTCTTCAAACTGCTAAACCCATTCACACTCACTCTTGCCTATATCAGTTACTAACATCCCTCTGAAGACTGTGTCTGCTTTCCTAAAATTTAAATATTTTCTTTTAAAAAGTGTAAAGACGACCATCAGTAAATGTACCAACACAGACATGTTGTTGTGCTGGATTCAATGAACTGAAACATTTACACAGCATTCTGTAATCAAAGAAATGCAACTCTTTGACAACTATTTTATGAAATTGGATCACTTCAGGTACAGAAGGAGTAAGTTCAGTCAATCTGAAAGCAGTGTGCCCTGGCAGCCAGGAGGGACAAAATTGTCCTGGGGGCTATCGGGCCCAGCATCGCCAGCCAGGCAAGGGAGGAGACTGTCCTGCTCTGCTCTGCACTGGGGTGGCCTCACCTTGAATGTTGTGTGCAGTTTTGGGCACTACAATATAAGAAAGACATTAAGTTCCTGGATAGCCCTCAAATGAGGGCCACAAGGAGGAAGAAGGGCCTTCCAGGGACGAGCAGCTGAGGTCATTTGGTCTGTTCAGCCTGGAGAAAACTGAGGAGAAACCTCACTGCAGTTACAACTTCCCCACAAGAAGAAGAGTAGGGGCAAGCACTGATCTCTTCTTTCGGGTGGCCAGTGATTGGACTCAGGGGGATGCCTTGAAATTGTGTCAGGGGAGGTTTAGTTTGGGTATCAGGAAAAAGTTCTTTACCCAGAGGGTAGCTGGGCACTGGAACAGGCTCCCCAGGGCAGTGGTTACAGCACCAGCCTGACAGAGTTCAAGAAGCATTTGGACAAACAACGCTCTCAGGTGTGTGGTATGACTCTTGGGGATGGTCCTGTGCAGGGCAGGGAGTTGGACTTGATGGCCCTTGTGGATCCAACTCAGGACATTCTCTGATTCTTGATACCATACTACTGACCTCTGAGTATGATTATTTGGAAATCTAAGTGTCCACAACTGCAACTTAAGACAATGACCACATTAAAAAAAAGAGACTTAACATACCCAGGTACTTCTAGCAGAACAGATGTTTTAATTTTTCAATCATTTGCTCAAGAAGTTCTCAAAAAGACTAGAGCACAAAATAGATATCCTCAGGTTTTTTTCCTGTCTTCAGATGTGCCTGATTCCTATTTCCATGATCCCTTCAAGGCCTGTAAGAATCTATCTAAAGCAAGACATACTCCAATGCATCTACTGCAGTAAAATTGCAGGTTACTGATAATATTTTAATAATACATTACCTCTTTCAACACACACTTTGAATATTGAAGAACTAAAGGACATAAATGGACCTGTTTACCTCTGGCAGGACATGAACTGAAGCAGAGTCACTGATCTTGGGGCAAAACACTAACTTCTTCCAGGGAAATTGAGATACAGGATATTATAATTCATAATCCAAAAAACAAGTAGTCTAAACCATGGCAACTTAATTTTGACACCTTAACAGTAGAATTTATCTTTATCTTATGGGTCTCTGCTATATCCTTCAATGTTTGTAAGATCTAATGGAGATCATTGCTGCTATAGTGTTGAAAATTAAGAGAGGGAAAAGAAAATGTATAATCATTTACAATATGAATGACAGCTCTTTTGAAGTTTATTTTGGATTACGTGGGTAATATGAATAGCATAGATGTGGCTCATAACACTGAGTCTGTGGGAAGAGCTATTCATGTTGTGAAACTATAGCCTGGGAATTTGGAAGCCCGTTGTTAGGATGTTTTTTTTTCCTTCTCATTTTTGCCACACTCTTCTCCACCGTTTTGAAATGGTTTTGCCCAAATAGCCTGTTCTGAATGGAAAGGCTTTTCATCTCAGCTCATGAGCAAAACCACTAGAATTCAGACAGGATTTATTACTTTTATGAAGCAAACAAGGCATGCCCTGGACATTTTGGGGACACTTTTCTTCAGGTTTTGTGCATGCTTGGGGCCCTGACCATTGCAAGGAAATTAAGAACATTTTCCACCATCCATACAGTAGTATCTAGCCAGAATACAATGCCCTAAAAGCATTGATAATTTTTGCAAGCTTTTACTGAAAAATGTTTTTCCCTAAAAATAACAAGGGAATTCTTCCACTTGAACAAGTCCATACTGTTTATACATGGAATAAACAAGATAATATCTATGTTAGCATTTGGGAGGAAACAAGATGTTTTAAACCTGCTTTTTTTTTTTTTCTATTTACAGAATTCTCTTCGTAAGTCATATAGCAAATGCAGAGGCACTCTGAAGAAAAGGACTTATTTAGGTTTATTTTAGGAGCATTCACACTGCAAATAAGTGAAAAACATGCAGCATTTCTTAGGGATTTTCCTTTGGCTGGTTTTATTAAATGTACTCACACTCAAAGCAGCTGGTCCTGGAGGTCCTGCATCTCCCTAGTTAAAACAGGAGAGGAAGTAAATCAACAATATCTTTAGTTATACATATACATTTAACCTCTAAACCTTTAACACAACATGCAGCCCTGCAGAAGTGATTTCAGTACAATCGTCAAACACATTGATGATGAAAAGGTGGGAGTAAACTGATATTCTTCTCCAGTAATGGCATAGATATACACAGTTCACCACAGGTCAAAGGGAAAGAAAAAATAAAAAAGAAAAGAAAAAAAAAAGAAAGAAAAGAAAAAAAAAAAAGAAAAGAAAAGAAAAAAAAAGCCAGGACTCTGCATAAGTGAATCACAGCTTAAAAAAAGCAATCCTTCAAAACACATTTCCATATGTCAAGTTACAAGATGCAGCTTAGAAGCACAAGGTGGCCGCTGAAGCCAGTGTGACAGCTCACATATGTAAAGATATCTGACTATGTAAATATTCACAGATTTAGGTCACTGAGGTACAAATCACATCTGAGACCTTCAGGTTTAGTTCATGGGAGCAAATTACTGCACACAGAGAGCATTCAGAACACCAAATTTAGGTGTTCTCCTGCTCAGAATTCCTTTTAAAATTTGTTGTGATAAAGGGTACTTGTCTTTTGCATTTACAGTTAGCCTGTACTCATATTCTTTAACCCTTAAGTTGCACAAATGGCAGCAGTGGGTGTTTGCCACACATAGTTATGGCAATGTGTTCAAAACTGAAGAATATCGTGCACAATTGTTGTGGTGCAAACACTGCTTTAAAAAAGAAAAAAGAGGGAATTGCTGTGGTGCAAAATTAGGGTTTTCCAAAGTGCTGTATTTTTTGTTATCTGTCTTGTAATGGTTTAACCCTGTAACCCCCCATTCTCAATTCCTGTTGTCCTTCTCTGAGACAAATCCTGTCAATCACAGTGTTAACCACACCCTAGACCCCAAGGTGACTCTGCAAGGTACCCTTGAAGGTACCCTGTTTCCCACTCCCCTTTCTTTCCCTAGATAGCTTTGCCATTGTCCCCTATCCTTGGTCACTTCCCCCCTCACCTGAGAAGCCTCCCCCTTACCGGAACACGCCCTGATAAATAATGGGCTGTTCGTCCCCCAGACCCTCACTCTCTGGATTGTGGGAATCTGGCATGTAACACTCTCCGGCACCAGGAACACTCTGTGGCATGAGGAGCTCTGGCAAGNTTCCAGCCTGAGGTTCAGACCCACGAAACATCAAAGACACCAAGCCTTCATCTTGTATTGAACCAGAGCAACAGCTGGCCGGTGAAGCAGCTCAGAAAAACTATATACACAATCACATATACATACAACTTAATAGATTTTAAAAGGTACCTTTTCTCCTTTCGGACCAGCCACACCAGGACTACCAGGGTCACCTTTTAGTCCCTGGGCAAAAAGAGAAATTCAAATTTGTTGTCATCTGTGAAAAATGCTGGGACAAAATCCTGCAGCACTGTGAATTAGCATACACTAAACAAATGAGCCTTAAAATTCTATCACGTTATTAGTACTTAAAATTCTTTATTTTCATTATTTTGTGAACAGGGAAACATCTATCCATATGACCATATGTGTCATCAATGCATAATTAAACATACGAAGCCAATCTACTTTATTGTGCCCCATCATGGTAAGTAGTGAGCAGAAATGCAAAGTTCCTTTGCAGTCTTGCATGGCCAACAAAGATAAAATAGAATATTAGAGAGAGTGCTAGTACATTCATTTGAATGCTGCTAAAATTGGGAAAGAGGCAGAGGTGGACAGAGAACTGCAGATTTTACGTTTCAAGTAGCAGTGCTGAACTGGTGAGCTCCAGGAAGGTACAGCTCAGAGCTGCTGCACAGCTTCCAGTACTCTCATTCTCACCAGTGTTCATAAAGGCAATTAGAGAAATAATCAATTCCTTCATACCTTGTTCTTTAATTCTGCCTCCAAGAGGAGAAGCAAATAGTACTGCCTAGCCTTACACTTTACATACACAGCCATTTCACACTCACAGGACCAGAGTGGTTTGGGTTGGAATGGACTTCTGAAGATCATCTGGTTCAACCTCCCCTGCAGCAAAGAGGGACATTGCCAACTGGATCAGGTGGCTCAGAGCCCTATCCAGCCCATTCATTGATGTTTCCAGGGATAGGGCATCTATGGTCTCTCTGAGAAACCTTTGACAGTGTTCACCATTTTCATTGCAAAGTATTTCCTACTTACACTTAATCTGAATCTACCCTCTACAATATCTCTTATAGAATTCTTCCACTAAGAAGTTCTCACCAGAAGCACCCAAAAAAACCTCCATAAAGTATCTTTAGTACCCAGCACACAATCTTTGTTTTCTTCTCCTTGCTGCAAAGCAAATGGAAAAACGAGAGGTTTCAAAATACGCGCAGCAAATTCAAGCCATTCTACAGCAATGAATGAACTCAATTCTCATGCTGGACCAACCTACCAGGAATGCATTTTTATTTAATCTGAGCTTGTCTTGTGCCTTCCCTCTGACCACTCCTTCAGTAGCATGAGAAACTGCGTATATTTAAAGTCAGAGACATCACTGCAAGTTGAAAGCTTTTACTTAGAAACTAAATGGCAACAATGTAGGCAATACAAGATCCAATCATAATGAGATGCTCCACAAGTAGGCTACCATCGTTATTCTTCTGGAGGTTAAATAGGTCAAGGATAGAAAAGATTCATTTACATCTGAATTAGGTTTTACAAACCAAAGTTCTTACCAGCTCCCTTTTTGTCTTTGCAAACTCTCTTCCTCAGTTTGCAATTATTAGGAAGATAGATACAACTGGCACAAAAATGGTAACTAACATCTGTGCCTTAGTGGGTACAGAAACATGAAATCAGTGAGTGTTCTAAATACTGCGTATTTGTGCAACTTCACTTCCTGCTAAAATTACATTAATTCACCATCTGGAAGGAACATCATTTAGAACTATATGAGCATTTAAGTACCCACTTTAGATTAAATTTGTGGTTGTTGTAAATACCCCTGATTTAGCTTTGATTTGTTCTTTATTAAGCTTGCCAAATATGTAATAGTTAAATCAGAAGTAGTTTTGCTGTTTAAACTTAAAAAATGTAATAAGCAGATGGATTCAAAACCCAAGCCAAAAAATTGCTTTCTTTTTACAATCTGCATATTTATGACATTGCTTTAATATTGTCTCCATTTGCTACATTTTACTTTCAACCTCCTTCTGAAAGACTGCATAAAACACAAGCCATTCTCAAGGCCATTTTAGGGATTTTTCAGGTATATAAACTGTATGGATTTGGTTCAAAAATCAATACTAGCAAATCAGCAGTGGAACAATAGTTATGAGTTTAGGAATTAGCTCTTAGGCTGTATGTTTACAGAAGACAAAAGATAAGGCTAAAAAAAAATCTGCGACTCACAGATGGCGACATATATCTCTGTCTCTACTGAATATAAAATGCAACTGCAGAGGAAAGATACTGAGCCTGAGCCACGCACTTTCAAACTATGAACCTTATTTTTTCCTAATTGTTCTATTTAAAGCTTTTAGTAGTGTTTCTGCAAAAGCACCTCAGTGAGGTGTGCAGTCTGACAGCCACTGCAGAGATGATGACCACAGCAATTGACCTCAAATAAAAAGGGCAATGGGAAACTACGTGTTTTACAAAAAACCTTACAATGTTTGAAGAAGGATTTTAAAGGAATCAATGTTATAGACCCAATAGAAGTATTTCTGGTTTGCCTACACATTATATAGGCATTTAAAAATATTATAAACTTAATAATTTCCAGACATAGTGAATGCTTGCAAAAAAAACATCTGGGAATGCACCGTGACTATTCTTCCCTGCAGTCACCCTTTAGAAGCTGCTGAGAGGTTAAGCTGCTGGCTCACTGTCTCTGAAATGCCATAAGAAGTAAGAATTCCTGTGCCAAGTCAAATCTGTAGCCCCTTTTAGAACAGTACAGTAGGGTATCTGTCTCTGGCAGAGACCAGAACAGGATGCTTCATTAAAATAAATGTGGTTATCTAAACAGATATAATTTGGATTATTTTAGACCAAGCCTTAAGTTAGAAAAGCTCATTTTCTGCAGTATTTTAGAACAAGGTCAGCTTTGAAAACCAACAAATTTCTATTGATCTAACGAGTCTGTTACCAGATTTGCTAGAAATTCAAGAACAGATTAAAAATTCCAGCAGCTCTTATAACAGAGAGTAAATTAATTGGATATTGAATTCTCTCCCAGTCTAATTCTAGCTTTTTGGGACCAATATAATAATATACATTTATGAGTTCATGAACAGTCTTCAGCTGACGCATTTTCTCCTTTAAAAGGACTACAGCTTGGTCTTTTTACAGATTATGATAAACTTACATTATAGTTCCTCTATGGAAACCAAAATGTAAAGTATTAGAATATGTATGTACAAGGCCAATTCAAAGCTAACAAGATAACAATACTGGAAATAGCAGAAATGAGAAATGTTCTATATACGTATATAAAATAAGACTGTAATACAAATTTTAACTGACAGAGAAATTACTGGAACAAGTATATCACGAATATCTGTAAGGATGTGAATTGGGGTCAATGAGGAAAAGATTAAATTAGAGGCAGTGTTTTTGTTTGGAGGGGATGACAATGGTATTTCCTCTGGTGGAATGAATGAAAAATTGATAAAACAGGTAAAATGTACCACCAGCTGACACCAGGTTCTCTTCTCAATGAAAAATTGCAAAGATCAGCTGGATCGCAACCAGAAGACTCTAGCAGCTCCCTGCAGGAGCCAAATGTTGCTTACTGGAATAGCACATATTTGTACAGCATAAACTATGCTGCACACATGTGGCGATGGAAAACACAGATTGCAATAATATTTTCAGGAGAACAGGTTTTCAACTCTAAAAGATACCTTTTGGGGAAAACTAAATTTGTTATTTGCAACTCCATGGCCTTCATTAGAGTAACCTGGTTCAATGTCACATCAGGTTGAGATCTCCTAGAGCAATACATATTATCTAATGTACTGGAAATACTGAACACAAGTCAACACTAACCAACAATGTTCAACCACACTATTACAGATCAGATCAGTTACCACTACTGAGTAACAAAGCTTGGATATACTCTAACCACTAAGAACAGTACTACATTCTTCACAGACCAGCCTTAAAATCTAAGTTAACAACAGCTCCAAAGCCAGCTGTACAATGCCAACCTGTACAATCCCTACTGGGATAACTTTTCTAATTTAGCAAAGTGTTTTCATAGCTCCAAACAATATACTTTTTCCAGTTTATGTCTCAGGTACTTTTAAATACTGTCACTACTATTTTCTCATTAATGGAATTCCAAAACTTCAAACTGGTATATTACTATAATTTACTGTACCCTGAATTAAATCTACTATCTCCTAATACTTTTGTCCCTAACAGAATTCTCAGACCCCAGATATAAACAAACATTATCACCAACTTGACTTTTTCAAGCAATAGGATTATTCCCTTCCTATTCAGGTATTTCCTTGCAATGCTAATACTAAGAGAGTTCAAGATTAGACAGACAGGCCCTGAGGGTCTCAAGGTAAACAACTATTGCTACTATATCAACATGCAGGATCCATTTAAAATTGTTGATACTTCTAATTTCCTTTTCCCACAAGCATCAAAATAAAAAGGTTTAATATGTTTTCCATCTTTCCATTGAAAACCTTGGATTCTTTTATTGCTTACTGCATTTAAGAGATGCATCCTTTGACATCAGGTGTGTAAAGAATAAAGTTTTATGTAGGAAAGTTTTAGAAAATCACTTATGGCATTACCTCCCCCAGCAAAAGAAATAAAAAATAACTAATTAAACACTTTGTTTACTATATATACTAGATTTTAATTTCAGATTTGTTTTACTTTTTTTTTCCTACTTAGAAGAAAGACACAATTCCTCTACCAGCTATGCATGACACATGCTGACAGATATGACAAAACTTGCTGTTTTGATTTATTTTTGCTGAAAGATTTAATTTATGTCAGAAAATAGTAATTGGCAGCATCCCATGACATTCATTCCTACCTGCCCAGTGATCAAGAAACATGACTCAAAAAGAGTCCAAAAGTTTCGATGATAAGGATTTACTTTTCACTTCAGATCAACAAGCAGACATATGGATATAACAAAGAACATATTCCACAGGTAGTTTCATGGATATTTATATCACAAATTTGTCCGTATTCCACACAGGCTATCAGTGTTTTTATCAGGTTTTCCCAGATAGTCTGTCCATGAAGCTCCATTTGTTACAGTGATACAAATGACAGCATTATTACAGAATCACAGAATCATTAAGATTGGAAAAGACTTCCAAGATCATTGAGTCCACCCTTTCACTGATTAACCGCCTTGTCAATTAGACCAGACAATTCATAACGCCTCAGTTACAAAAGCACACAGGTCTCACACCCAACTGTAAAACAAAATATCCAAAAGAATGGTGAAGGGCAACAACATCTTAAAAAAAATACAGGATCTTAGTGGCAGCAATCTGGCACCTGAGTTTAATGTCAAGTTTAATGTCAAGTGGCTAAAAAAGTCTCAAGGGATGAAAGAGATACTATTCATGCAAACTGGTTGTTCATCCTAGAAAAGCAGTAGAGACATGGACATGTACTACAGGAGGACTATTTTAGTAATATATCAAGTTATTTATAACTACTTCTTAAGAGACTAAAAACAATGGCAACCACATTAGTAGTATTTATAGCAAGTATTCATGTTGTCAGACAGATGTTGAATAATGTCCCAGTCTGGGACACGGCATTGTACTTCTTGGGTCAGATTTTACTGAAGAGATAAACTGGGAGATGTGCAGAACAGTTAGATATATTCACAGTTCCCGCCTTGAAACCTGCTTCTCAATGACAGTAACTGAGCCAGTTAGCACAACAAGTGAGAGAGGAGGAAACTAAGACTTTCTAGGTATATCATCACTACAATCTAATCTCCAAACCAGGTCTGGCTTCCCCTCTGTCATGCTACTTCTTTCTAGCAAGAACTTTCTGTACAGCTTAGAAAAAACAAGTTAGAAACAGCATGCAAAAGTTTTCTGTGACACCTACTTTTCTGATTTTGATTAAAATACATTCAAATATGTTTTTACCATTTGTTCAAGATGAAATGTTCAGTCATCATCTTCAAGTTCTTGTGAGGATAGAAACCCTCACTCCCCCAGGCAGAGACAACACCAGCCAGAAGGCAATACCACTTGCTTTAAGTGTTTTCAGGCTGTTTTTATACAGCACTGCAGATTACACCAGTGTAAGTAGATCAACTTGATGATTGCAGAAATATCAGATGTTACATTTCTGCTTGCAGAATAAGTTAGAGAGGCACTGATAGAAACCAAAAGCCAATGATACACAGTCCTGTAAATTTAAGGACTGATATCTCCATGCAGAATGATAACTGAGTTTGAAGCATTTTATGTAACTGTTGTTAAAAAGGAATTACGTGTGGATTAAAAAAAAATATATATATATATAGCCATGTGAAGTTTTAGTTCTGTTTTAGTGTTTTAATGACAGTTCCTATAATAATAATAATAATAATAATAATAATAATAATAATAATAATAATCTACCATTTACTGAAACATTGCAACAGTGGAGTAAATATTTAAAAATATAAATGTTCAGTATTTTTCACTTTCAAAGTGGCACTATGTTAAATATGTCCTAGAGTTAATCAGATAGTTGGTATATCTGACTCTTCCTAAAATGTTGATGGAACAAGATCTCATGTAGTAAAGAAGATCATGTAAGACCAACACAGAAATGTCACTAGAGCTATGGAAAGAAACACAGACGTGTTTTTTCCATGCTGTCAGCATGTATGTATGCATGAGAGAAGCATATGGTTCACCTTTACAGACAGACAGGCTACAAGAGAATACCTCTTCAAATACCTAAATTTAGTTTCAGCTTAGTACATAGTGTATGTTTTCAAATGAAGGACATCCATTATTACTTAAAAATAGCCTGATTTACCCAGCAATAAATTATAATTACCTAAAACAGGAAAAATATTTTTATGGTTACAGAGTGCATAGAAAGCCAGGTGATGTAAAAAGTGTCATAATTTTGTAGCCTGTAGTACTGCATTTGCAGTAGCCCCAGCCAGACTGCCATAGTATTTTTGTTTTAAATGCTGACCCTTTTATTCTTTTGGAAAATGTGCTTAAAAAAGTATTGCTGAATGTTTTTCCAAGTCCTGTTTCTGGATTCTAGTCCTAATGTCAGTCATTCCCCATCTGGGAGATGCTCTCTGCCTTCAACAGCAATGCTTTGCAACTGGAGAGCCAACAGTATCCAGCATTAAAACCTGAAGCCAGGGAAACCCCCATGAAGGTCAAGAGGGAGAAGGACAAGAAGAGAGTATAAAGCAAACAGCTTGCTTGACTTTATTATTGTGTTTTTTTAAATCTTGCTTTTTGAAATCATGCTGGTTGTCTATTTTAGTATTTCATTACAAAAACCCATCTGATTTTTGCCCTCTCATCTTGGTTTCACATACACAAAAATAAATAAAAATTGAAAAATATGCAAAAGTATGGTTTACTTTATAGTCATGCCTATAGTGTAGGCTCAGGTTAAAACTTGAATGGAACTCAGTCATCAGGATTATCCAGTATTTTTAGACACAGATTTATGCTACCTTAAATATGATTCAGTCCAATTAACTTAGCAGGCAGTGAAATCTGGCAGTGAAAAAAATAAAAGTTTTGATTCTATCACAAAAGACACATGGCACAGTGAGTGACACACCCAGAAATGGCTAACAGCTTGTGTATTTTCTCTTCTAGAAACCAAAGCTACCAAACAATAGCTTTACCCTCCCTCCAAAAAGGCCTTCTTCTCCAGCAGATTGTCTAACAAGGAATAATTCTCATCTATATTATGTTTAATCCCCATGCTTGTTTCAGTTTATCTTGTGAGTCATGAGCAGTAAGATCACAGAACCTACCAGATCCTCATCCGCAGCCCTCCTTACATGAAGCCCAAAGAACTCCTATGTCACATGAATGCACTTCCTCCCCTGTTGTCTTGTGGATGTTAAATCTCCAGGCATACACAATTTCCAAATCCATCACTCTTCTTAAATAAAGTCTGAATTACATTTCTTAACCATCCACCCAGAAGTTTGCAACTTGACTGTTTCATTCATTATTGTTCCATTTACCTCTGTTCCAGGAAGGCCTTCTGGTCCTGGTTCTCCTTTATCTCCTTTTTCACCCTAAAAGAATTAATATTTCTTTTATTAAGTATACTCATGGCAAATATTAACGCACAATGCTTTTTAACAGGAAAAATATTTTACCATTCTGATCTGTTCTACATGAACATTGCTGGATGCACGGGCAAACCTATTTCTTACATTCTAACAGAAATTTTTTCCAAATAAATGTCCCTGAAAAATGTCTAGCACTCTGGTAGGTACAGCTCTCTGTACTTCATACTGTCATTGAACATCCACAGACTCACCAAAGAAGAACATTCTTGTTTCTTGCTGTGTTTCAAGAACATGGTCATGAAACAGAAATTTACACCAGGGAACAGTTTTGTTTTTGAAAATCCTAATCTTATTTTTTTTTTCATTCTGAGATTCAGTTTTGTCATTAGATGCTTGCAGTAAGTGTTTATTTACAAAGTCTTCAGTATTATCAATTTTCTTTGACACATGCTGGTATATGGTTCACTATTTGCATTTGAAAAATGGAAACAACTTTTGTTCTGAAAGTTTTCTTACAAGTATGAATATGAACAACACTATTAATGAGAAGAAAAAAAATGGTGGGAAGGTTCCTTCAGAACTGACTACAGCTGGTTCCTGAGTTTGCTCATGAAACACTGACTACAGAACATGATAATCTTTGTAGAATACATTAAAGAATTCAGTACCATATTAACTCCAACAACCATGCTATTCTAATTAAGATGTATTTCATCAAAGTGAATAAAATACACCTGCTAAAGAACCATAATTTAAGGGAAAATACCATCCAGATGCAACAAGCCTAAAAATCTCTATAATTGCATCTCTGTCCCTCAAATGAAGTTTGTCAAATCAAAATAAGCAATCATAAAGTAACATAATTTTGATAGAATTATGAGGATTAGAGTCCAAGCTCTTCATATAAACCAAAGAAAACAAAGAGCTCTTCACTGAATTTCCATTATCTCCAGGGAACTACATTTGTCTGAGCAGAACCTATTCATTATATCAGCATCATCTTCATAATTCTGTTAGGTAAATGGCACTGAACTGAGATCATTCAGCTAACTCCATTTGTGACACAGGCCTGAATCAGAGCTATTTCTCCCGTGGCAATGACAGAGGGCATTTCATCTAATAATCAGTTTTTGCAAAATGAGTTTGTATGAGCTTTGTCAAACAACTGAAGCCTACTAACAAATTAGCAGCATCAAACTGTGAATTTAATAATCCCACTCCCAAGATGGTTTTGCTGGTTCATTCTTTCCATTTTAATACATCTTGTTGATAAGAAACTTAATGCTACACATTAGCTTGAATCATACAGCTAAGGTTTTCTCTCAAGTATTCCCTTTTTTACTGGTCAAAAAAACCCAAAACAAACAAACAAAAACCAAAACAACCCACCAGATATATCTGTGCCTTTACTGCAAAGTTCAAATGACACCAAAGAGTTATAGGAATTTAAGTCTTATTATTTTAGTATGTTTAAACTGTAGAGTCCTCTTTGTTCTATGGATTAATACACTGGTTTAGATAGTAATTTTCTTTCACTGTCAGTTTAAAAAAAACCCAGTTGAAATCCCAGGCGTACTGTTCTTTTTAAATAGCTCACTTAAACTTTTAGAACTGCAAAAATGACATTTTATTTTTCATCACTGTGGCATACTGGACATTTAATAGTGCTTTCAAGATATTTCAACTAGTATCAGTTACACTGCTGCAATCTTGCAACAGTCATAAAGTTACATACATATATTTGACATAATATTTCCTTATCTGAATATATTTCTAGAAGATTTACAAATCATTCTAATTTATGGAGCTGTTTTTTTCTTTCTATGGCCTGTGTATCTGCTTTCACACTTTAAGAAAAACGATGCAAATATGTACAGATTAGCTTCAGAAGCAGTAGCACCCTGTAAATGCCTTGATGTATAGGTGGAAACCTAAGGTAACAGCATCTTGTCATCATCTGTTGTGCAACATCTACATTGCAATAAAAAGCTAAACAGAGAGCCTAACTAAAAGATGCCTGTCCCCTCACCCTCCCTGATCGTTTGCCTCGCTGTGAGATGAGCAGTGAGTGTTGGTGGACGTGCCTTTTCCTCTCCGGCAGGCAGACGGTGACTTCCAAATGCCACCAGGCAGCTCCAGACACATACAAGTGTGGCTGGTGAATGCAGGGGAGAAAGAAACCCCCCATTCCTTATGATTTACACAATATTTGGATTTAAGGTGTTCCTCAGTTTCTTTGACAAAATGATAAAAAGCACTGCCTGTTAATTGAGCCTTGGACCTCTGCAGAGCCCCTGGCTTTCTGCCAGGTGTGAGACTTTGCTAAGAACATATTCCGATTTTTTAATGGAGTACACGATTGGTACTTGCCAAGCCTGTCATATGGAATGTCCGTGTTCTCTGTGAAGCCAGAATTCAAACCAAACAGAGGTCCAATTTTTACAATTTATTCTCACAAGAGCTGAGCCAAGTCATGCTCATTTCTGTCTTTATGAAGCACACTATACTGCATAATTAACAGCTTCAAATCTAGCCAATTTGCAGAGTCGCTGAAGCCACTCTGCAGTGTAGAGGAGGCTGTTAATAATCAACATTGTGACTTGGTGGCAATGTACCTTATAGATCAACAAAAAGAGAGAAAAATGCGTTAATGTTGCTTTACATGAAGCGTTCTTGCCTGCTTATACTACATTCAGATGAGAAAATTAAAGACTATTTATTGCAAAAACAGGATGACAAAACTCTGAAAGCATTGAGTCTTTTTTATTAGTTAACTGAAACTAACCTGACATACCACTGAATTATTTGTATTTCTTTGGGTATGTTCTGCATTCCATTACCCTGATGGAACAAGCTGATGGGGTTGCTTCAGAAAAACTGCTGGGAGGGATTCAGTCTGCTGTGTGTAATAATGGATGCACTGAATTCAGTGATAGCATTCTTTAATTAGGGCCAGGGGTACATCCACAGCCTCTGCAAGATGAGAGTACCAGCCTCCTACTCACTTGACCACTTTAGGATTGCCTCATTTTCCTTGCACACTATTTCCCCCATGTTAGAATGGCAAAGTAATATATTTGGAAATCCAATACATTAAGACCAAAAAATTGAACTAAAAAGGTAAAGATTTTTTCTGTAACACTGTCCTGTTAATGATACCTATCAAGAATTCCTGGTATCAGTTTTTGGAAGAATTTTAAAGTGCTATTGTTAACACTTGCTGAATTACTCTCCAAAATACACAAGCTATGTAATACCACTAAGTCAGTGTGGACACCTTGTAATTTTTAACCTCTGAAACTCCATGATTATACCTACATATTTTTAAGACAGTTATGACTTGTTACTTTTCTAATACTTTTTTCCCATTATGTTACAGCTCTGTCTCAGCAGAATGCTCTACATGAATTTTATTGTCTTGTGACCACTTCTCCATAGCTTCTCATAAGCTGATCTCAGCACATAATAACTTCTTGATTTTTCTTGCGTAAGTTATGAATCTAAAAAATCTACGTCTTTAGTTAAAAAACCCCAACCTTAGCTCCATGCCAATAATATTCTTGCTTCTCGACCTGTAAATCTTCTACAGAATATGGAATAACATGCTTTAGGAAAATGGCAATACACAGGGTGAAGCACTTCAGAACTTCTGAGAGACAGTACCATTTAAAAGGAGTGGAAAGCAAGGCAAGCTAATGGTTTTGTCTCAGTTCAGATTGGGAGGTACTATGCAAGCAAACATAAGAGTGACACATGAAGCGCATTTCCCAACAGGCTGTAACCCTGTAGAACATAAGAGTATTTCCTAAGTGGGCTCAGAAAGAGACAGCATAATATATTGCAGAAATACACTTCTATTATTGAAAACAAAAATCAACAGAGATGATCAGGCAGGATGTCACCTCAAAACCTGTGTCTTCCCATATATTTAGGATACTCAAACAAAGGAATAAATCACAAAGCTTTATGAAGATCAGACAGTTCAGTAGATACACTTATCAAGAAACAATAACCAAAAACCTGCTGATTCCAAACTGTGCCTTTGCTGTATTGTGAAAGAGTCCAAAACAAGTGTTGTGCCTGAACATACTGGATATTATGTCAGGAGAAAGACCTTTCCTTCCTGCTTTTTTAACATAGACTGAGCAATACTGAAAATATTCACAGTAGCTAATAACTGCTTGGTGTCACGTGTCAAATTTCTAAGCAAGCTCTAAGCATTTCTAACCAGAGAGGCCATATAAAGGCAAATTACCACCTCAACTAAAGGCAAAACCTTAGGCAAAGAACAATCTGAATCTAGGCCAGCCTCAGGCTCCAAAGCTGCACCAATGAACTGCCTCATTCTGTCACCAGGAATAAAGCAGCCATTCATTTTTACTCTTTGTAGAAAAAACTTAAAACGCAAAATTATTTGGATCAATTAGAACAGCAACCATAAAAAAAGCAACCCAAAAACCCCCCAATTCAAACCCCAAGTCCAATAAAACTTTCAGTGTAGTGCTCTCCAAATGGAGAAATCCAATGCACAAACAAGAAGAATAACCCCTGTAGCACTACTGCAGAAAAGGATCTGGGTATTGTCATGGATCACATAGTGCACACAAATCTGTAACACAAAGACATTTTTAAAAGGCTAAACTCCATTCTCCATTTGTCAAATGCAAGCTGAAAAAGAATTCCAATTATTCTAGATTACTTGCCACTGATGAGAACAGTGAAAAATAACAGCTCATTCAAGGCATCACATTTTTCTGCTCTTCTCCAGTCTAGAAAGTGTGAAAAAAATTTAGGAGCAAAGAATGAACACAGGACATGCTGATGGATCTCAAATATGGGGAAAAATGATATAAATGGGACATCAAGGTTTCCATACTGTTAATACAAATACTAGATTTCATTTGTAGCCAAATGGGGCACAGAGGGTGGAACTTGTGTTAAAAATGCAGAGAAGTACTGTAATGATCTAAGATTAGAATGAATTTGCCTTAACTGTAGATTTTGCTTGAGAATGTTCTAAGCAGACTTGATAATACTCCATTGTATGTGTGTCTTCCTGTGGGTGAGGCAGATATAACCTTAACATTAGTTCAGGATAATATTTCCTCCCAACTGCTCCTGAGTTCTGCTATGATCTCTCTCTCTTGAAAAATGTGTCAAAGTCACACGTCAAAATAATTTTAGCTTTCCTTAGGATGATGTCCTTGCTGAGTAAAGATTACAGTGCTTGCAGGTACCTGTCTTAAGGAGTCAAAACTCTCTCACTTAACAAAGTCACCCTTTTTCCATGAAGGTTTTGAAAGACAGACAAACATTAATACAAATGCCAACAATGGACAGAATAACAATATGACGGAGATGTTTCCTCTGTCCATGTGTCATTATTGCCAAGCACAATGATTGAATAATGAGTTCATAGACATAGAAGAGCAAACTAAAAAATTCAACCAAATAACACAGGCAAAACAGGAGTACACTAATAAACATATTCTGAAGAGCTAGCAACCTCTTTAGATTGAAGGACTGTATCTACATTCATTCTAGAAGCTTAGGCATACATTCCTTTCTCATACATTCTTTTTGAAAGTTCAACTTTCCCATTGCAGCATCCATAAACACTGATTTCTAAAACAGTCTATTAATTCCATGGCACCCTGACAGGCAATAAAGTGTCCTCAGTCACAGTCTTATTGAAAAATTTTATAACATAGCCTACAGAACTATGATTGAGAACTAAGCCTTAAATAATGTCCAATTCTATTATTTCACATCTAGAAAATGCCACAGCAAGGCTACCAGCAAAGCCAGATTGAAAACACAAGTGAAGAGTCCTATGATCTCTTAATGTGTTCATTACTGAATCTCATCTTGGTTATTATCTTCAGTGCAATCCTACCCTGTGGAAATCTAAGATATTGCCTAAAATTTCCTAGTGATGACCAGAGCTAAAGATCATTAATGAAATGAACACTAAATGGGATTAAGATGTGCTGTGGTAAGTGGAAAAGATAAGAAACACAGAACACCTTTTCATCTAAGAGACTTGTTAAGGTAAAAGAAACATAAAGACACAACCTCACCCTTTTGGGTAATATATATTAGCCAACACAAGAAGAAAAAATACTGAGATTTTGGCTGACTCTTGCTTGCTACAGTGTATGCAAATCTAATCACAATCTCACATTTAGTTTATTTTTCAATAATAAATGTCCCAACATAAATAATTAATGTCCTAAACATGCTTAAGATGCTCACAGTGGCTTTTCTTTCTGCCACACAAAATTTAGACTTTGTTTTACAGACTTTGTTTTGTATGCTATCCTGCCATGGCTCATGCTGTCATGACCGTTTCAATTTCTTTTTCTTTTCCTTTAAAACTTTCAATGTCAAGGAGAAAAATACTATCAAAATCAACAATCAAAACTCTACTCTTTAGGGCAATTACTTGGTCATCTATTCCCCGAGCTAACTTGGAAGAAAAATTCTTAACCCAACATTAAAATTTTACTCATGGAAATAAGAAAAAAAGCACAATCTAAAGCATGAACCATCTGAAAGTAGAGTTTCAGTCTCCTAGATAATACGTATTCTTAACATTCACTTGAATATATTAATACCCTCTTCAGAAAGTATCATCAGTCAAGCAAAATGTGTTTATAAGGCAGAGTCACTATGCTTTTTCATAGTGATTTCATTTTCAAATCCTACTTGATATTTCTGTGCAAAGGCCTTAGTGGGTGCAAACAGCTGTCTAATATAACTACCCAGAAAGCCTCAATTTTAAAAACCCAAAAAAACATCATTCTGAATGGTAATGGATATTCTATTCTTTACTCACTCCATCTGGCTGAGTTCTACAATAAATTCTACACACAGAATACCATTCCAGTTTAAAAATTGGTATACTGCGTATAATTTATTGTGCTATACCTTCCCTCATAATCCAAAAAGAAAAGGTTTTCCAAACTATAAAGACTCCTGAATTCAGTCAGACCACTCATACATGCATCTTTCCATGCAGAGGCCATACAGGGAACACTCATGGTCCAGTTTTCCTCTCCTTCTACAGTGTCTCTGGCTAATCTCATCTGCAAATATAAAATCAACAATCATTTCTGTGAGTCATCAGTTACATCCAGACTTGACTTCTTGCCAAGAGCACGTCTTAACTTTCCAGTACCTCATATCTAATCTATGTTTGAATTGTTTTAAATATTTCTTTCAACATTTTTAACTTGAGAAAGCTTCCTCTTTTTGTCACTGTAAAAAAAGCTGATTCTGTTGGTCAGTAAGAACTGGAATTATCTTGAAGTGAGTCTCTCAGATACAATCCACATCCAGATCATAGACAAAATGCTTTTCACCCCTCTACACAGCTTCTACTTTGATCCAGGCTATTTTCACAAGTACACCCTCATCCTGTTCTCACCTACCCATTAGGATTGTCATAGCTAAAACTCTGGTCATCATTTATCTTCTCCTTTGAAGGTTCTTGTGCACACACACTTAAAAACCAAGACATCTAAGTGTAAAACTCAGTGCACAGCTTGGCATTGCTAAGCTTGTACAAGGTCATGCCATTTATTTCCACACAAAAACCACTCCCTTCAACCCGTTTTTCCTCTAGCATTATGCACACAAAATCTGCACAATAGGTGTAGCATCATTTTTTGTATTATTTATTTTTTAATTAGACAATCATGTCTGGTTGTTCACAGGTATCCATCTTCTGTCTTAATTCTTACATTTTAAGTATAATAACCTTGGATTAAATAAATGGTCCACCCTGTCTTTGTACATTGCTTAACACAGGGGAATCATAAGATGTCTCAACTTGCACAAACCCCTGAGCTATTACTGAGTTTTGTTCTTACATCACTCAAGAACAAAACTAACAGCTGAATTTGGCTCTATGTTTCCTCTCACTGATCTTCCCAGTAACTTTGACCTTAAGTGTCTTGTGTATCTATCAATAGATTAAAACCTCAAAAGAAAAATCTGTCTCATTTAATGAGCAGGTTATTTTTCATTTTCTTAAGTAAATACTAGAAATGGATTTGACTTGCAGCTATTGTTTAAAATTCTATCTGCCTTTTAGTGAGGAGTTTTCTGTTTATACTGGGTTAGTGTTAGTGTTGAATGAAAGTTTTTCCGTAGGAGGAATAAACTAGTTTCTTTTCAGGGCTTGTCTCCTAAGGCAACCGAAAGCCAATCTGTTCCTGACATCAGTTGACAAATAGTACTGCTATCACAGAACGTAGTATTTTTTAGACACGCTTGCTTTCATAGCTTTGGCAGGGTATTGCTATTGTTATTTATACTCTAAAAGATGTTCTGCAGATGGTTAAAGCCACGTCAAGTGTTTGCCCAAGCTGATGGACTGCTACATCTTTTTTGCCAAAGGCTGCACTTCTAACTTTATTTCTGTCACATGACAACCAGAATAATTGCCTTCTTTGTAGCTATGACTATTAACCATGCTCATCAGGCCCACACAGACAGCAGTATCAGTTATCTCTATTTTCTTAGACTACAATATGTAGTTTATTAAGGTCATAGAAATGCATACCTTATACCAGGAAACTGGGGTTTCAATAAAGCTCGCACAAACCCTGATACAGTTTAAAGACATGGTATATTCAGTCTCCTAATGGATACTATCTGAGGTGGAGACTTGATCTGTGTTCAAAATACACCCACCTTGTTCAGTCAGACCTCACTAAGGCCAGTTCAAAATATAATTAGAAAAGTAGGAAATTTCTGCCTTTTGAACAAAACTTAGAAAATAGAGATTCAATTCAGGAAGTTTTCTTCCCTTTTGAGAGGAACAAAATTAAAAGCTCTCACTTTCGTGGCAACTGTCCAAACAATCAGCCCATATAGGTTCTATGGGTACCATCCATAGGAACAATTACATTTCTCTTCTAGCTGAATCACTGTCCAGTGAAGGGCGAAAAATCAGTGGGTCTAGAATAAACAGGCAGGACAATATTCGCCAGCCTACTGAATGGGAGGAATTACCTTTAGAAAGGTCATCCTGGGAAATCTGAACTGCATCTACTGGCCAGCTACCAACAACAGGAGTTTAACTTATTGCTAGCCTTCAGTAAGTACATTAAACTTAAAGGGTAACAGGTTAAAGCTTTTTTCTTTATCTGTGCACCTCACCATACCAGGAAGATCAGTGATATGCTCCCTGTAGACATCCAAGACAACTCAATCTTCACCTAAATTTCACCATCACGTAAACTCTCAGCAGCTGTTGCAAATTAGCTGCTCTTCTAATCCAGCTTCTTTGACTTCTTAAACTAAAATTTAACAATACACAAAGATGATAAATGTGCATACTGTAAAAAGTAGCATCATAAAACTGTTGACTGGGTTAGCAACATGAGCACATCTTTCTGCACAGTTTACCACTCTTGAACTTTTGTGCAGATCCTTTATAACAGCCTTAATACCCTTGACTTCCATGCCATGTTATATCAGGTCTTCTTCAAAGTGTTTTTAATTTATGTCCATATGAGCATAGAGTGCAGCACAAAAGAGATAATTTATGGAGAAATGGCCCAGAGTACTAGATGTTAATATTGTATTTTGTTGGAATTATTCTAAATCTACACTGAAGTAGCTCTAATCTGGTTTCATGAATTCAAGAGCCATTAGAAATTGTAGCACCTTAGGCTTGTTCCCAAAGTACATCTTTCAGTGTAGCTTCATCCAAAAAGAATCATACTGTTCTTCTCCAACCCCAAAAGTCATCTATATAGGTCTGCAGCACCTTTTAGTCACTTAAATATGCCTATTCTTCTGAATTACATTGGTTGCTGAAGAATAGCCACATACCAGTCTGGAGAAACGGAATGTGCTGGGATATAAACCCAGTAAACAGAGGCACTTTTTTGGTCTAAATAGTTCCCTGACTTGTTTATTTTACTAAGAATCACACAAAGAGTTGCAATAGCAGTGCACAGGGACACTGGGGATAGGAAGAAGAAACTGGAAAGGAGGAGACTGGGAGGAAGACCATTTTTATCACTGACGCTATTACATTAATGAACATCAACTACTGCTGAGTGGAGAAAAAAAAAGTGCTCTGGAACTTAAATATACTTAAAGATGTATTGCTGACTTTTCAGTAGTAACATCCACATCTGTCTTTGTGGGTTGTAGAAAGATTCCCCTGCTCATATGCACACACTGAGTTCTATTTTTAGTATATTAATGAAAACAGTGCTGTCGTCTCCTCTTCTACAGTGACCAATGTCTGTAACCATTTTCTTGTTTCTTCTTTCATCAAATTGTTCATAAATTCTAATCCTTTTCCTCATTGAAAACAACTCTCACTCAAAATTGCTAAAACTCACATACAGAGCCCATTGACTTCAACTTGTTTAAGAAAAAAAGGATAGACTTAGATTACATAAAAGAAAGAAATTGTTTGCTGTCAGGGTAGTGAGGGACTGGAACAGGCTGCCCAGAGAAGTTGCCCAGTCCCTGCAAGTGTTCAAGGCCAGTTTGAATGGGGCTTTGAGCAACCTGGTATAGTAGATGATGTCCCTGCCTATGGCAGGAGGATTGGAACTAAATGAGCTTTAAGGCTCCTTCCAAATCAAACCATTTCATGATTCTGTGGTTTCATCTACAAATTGACGTCCTTGCATTCATGCCTATTTTACAAATATTAAATAAAAGAATTTTTAAAAAGGTGTCAAAGTATGAGGCTAAACTATAGAAATTACAAAACTCCATAAGCATATATGCAATTTATGCTAAATGTTAGTTTCAAATATTGCAGCATCAATACAGTTTATTAGATTATCCTATTGCTTCTTCTCATTAGATACCTGTCAGTACAGTCTTTTTCATAAAGAATAATCCTCTGCAGCAGTTCTCAGTTGCTAAAGTTACACAATGTGTTACAGGTAAAAATTGTTACATTAATTTTAAATTAATTGCCATGTACTAGCTACCAGTCAAAAAGCTTACAGCCTTGTTTCCAAACTAGCAAGTGCTTTCTCTAGGAATTATAGCTGCAATGACATCCAGTCATCCATCTCTGGATATGTCTTAACAGAAATCTCCAAAGTGGCACCCTTACTGGAAGCAGTACATCCAGAGGACTTGGCACTCTGCTCACACTGTTAAACCTGACATCTCAACAGAATGCCTGCTAAGGAAGCTGCAATGTTTTTGGTACCCCAGATAGCTCATCAGAACAGGCATGGCTGTTTCTGCAGACATCACGTGAGTTTTCTTGCCCACAGATCCACATCTGGGCCTACCATGCAAGAAGCTTCTTACATTGTGGGAGCAATTGGAATTTAGAGAGGTTTGTGGACCAAAGTAAATTACAGAAGTATAGAATATTCTGAGTTGGAAAGGACCCACAGGGATCATCAGAGTTCTGAACTCTGTCAGGCTCAATATGCTTTTGAACAATTGTACTAAATATGTGCAAATGGCTATTTTCAGTGTTTAAGATAAAGATACCTTTCTAATGACAAAAGCCCTCCACACCTGTCAAATATAACATTTCTGAACCAAAGCAGAAAGAGATTGAGAGTCCACACCAGCATTTATGCATTGCCAAAACCAGTTTTCCACTAATCTTGTCCTCAGCAAGACTTAGAGTGTTTACACTCAAACCTCAAAGAAAACCATTTTGAGGTACACAACAATCTGGTGAAAATACCACATAATAAAGGATAAAACAGATGAGAATTAACTGTGGCAAACTCAGTACAGTCATTATAAGATGAAATGGCATAGCAAGAGGACAAATGAAGTTCAGTGTAGATGAACATCAAATGATGAAGACTGTAAAATCCTTATATCCCCTTTGTAGCCATAACACCAATGAATACAAACACAACTTCCTAAATGCAGTGACTATTATTGACCATTTCAAAAGGATCAAGAATGAGATGTTGAGGCCAAAGCTTGACTCAAAAGCTAAAGAGAGGCTGGAAAAATCCCTGTGGGGAGATAAGAAGGCACAGAGAATAAACCAAAGAATTTCACTGTGATATTACATAGAACTGAAGTGCTTGTCTTTTCCATCTTTAAACACTGAAACAGAACTCAGTAATTTGCAGAAGCAACTAGTATGGATAATCCAATACAGAACATTTTTCATAGTGGGAGACACTAAGTAAACGGATATTCTTCAGTTTGAAAGAGACAGCACAGAAATGTGTAATAGAAGCTTATTGATTCTTGATTGATACTGAAAAGGGGAACAGGAACCTTCTGAAAAAGTAGAGGATACCAAATCAAATTAAGAGGAAGCAGGTTTCAAATAAACAAAAGGAAGCATTTCTTCAAACACGAGGATAAACGGTGTAATTCCTCACCACAGGATATTGCAGATGCTGAAAGTTTACATGAATCCAGGAGAAAATGGTACTTTCTAGTGGGAGAAAAGTCCATTCACTGAAAACACATCTGCTGAGATGCAGTCTCAAATAATTGAAGGCTGGAAGAGTATTATACTTGCTTACTTTGTCCTTATACTTGTCCCCAGGGCACCACTTCAGGCTATCATTAGAAGCAGGATGCTGAGCCTGATGAACCTTTAATCTGACCAAATGGGTATGTGTAAGTAAATTAAACAGTGATAGAGCTTGGCACCTGGGACTTGGTCATCTGTATCGTTTAATTGATAGACTCCAGCTGTGAAGGTTTTTTGCAGGCATTTCAAGGAGTCCAATTAGCATTTCCTCATATAATTCCTAGGCACAGTTCAAAAGTTAGCACAGGCTAGGCACTATTCCCAACAGACACTTTTGATTAAGCCTGTTTCAAAGGGCAAGAGCATTATGCAACAGGAAGATGGCCAGATCAAGCCAAATACCACAGACATACCTGCTAAAGTAATGTTTAGCTTACTAGGATGCCTACATGACTGCATATATTTCAGGGAGAGAAATAAAAGAAGATGCAAAGAGATTACTAAATTGTTACAAGATGAGAAAGAAAACTCCTATACTTTCCTATACAGCATTGGGAGACAAATATGAAAAAATTTCTGTTCATATTTATATCCAGCTGGTAAAGCACTCAGTCTCACCTGCATGAAACAGGATTTCAAGGATTTCAAATATTCTTCTCCCTGCCCCAATAAAGTATCTGCATTGATGGTTAGCACAGATAAGAGACAAATTTTAAGCACAGTGGAACCAATTCCAGTCACATCCAAACAAACTAGGGAATAGGACCCTGTCTGTAATGCAAATTGCACATTCTTCCATTACTCCAAAAACATTAAGAGCAGGTAGTGTCCATAGTTACACCAAGATTTGCAGTTTATGGAATTTACTTTTCTAATCTTTTGCTCAGACTGATGCATTTCTAGCAGAATGTACAGCTCATAAATAGAAGCATTCTACTAATACACAGTGTTGTTACTAATTTCTCTTAATTGTAGTTATTCAGTATTTTTAATTATAGACCTTTGTCTTCTATCTATGCGCAATAGCCTCTATTTTTCAAGTAAATTGGAAGCTTCCCCAGTACTTGAGCTGTCTGGTTTTACCACTGAAATTTACAATACAGACATTAAAATGTTAGAAACACTAATAATGACTAGCTTCAAACCAGCATATTAGACCTAGGAAAGGTGGTTCTTTCTTCATTTCCTTATGCTTATTTAAGAAAAGCATACTGAAGACTGAAACAAAAGACTACACCTGGGGAGACCCTGAAAGTTTATAGCCTTGTGTGCTCTGGATGGATAGAAGATAGACAGAGGAGTATTTTATTAGGTGTCATAGGAAGAAGTAGAAAAGGTTGAACCTCCAGGAAATCTTCTTGACACTAAGATCTATTAGGAATTGTCTTCTAAAGGAAATAGATGAAGCCCTGTTTCCTGGGATAATTCAAATTGTACTTCAGAAAATAGTAAATATATACAAAGAACATCCTGCGTTTAGGAGAAAATTAGGCAGATGAAATTTTTTCTACATTTAGGCTGGACAAGCCCCAGACTCCTCCTCTCTTCTCATATGTATACACAGGCCAAAGCACAATTAAGGCATGGAATATGTAATGGAAAAAGGATGAAACTCTGGCAATAATAAATGACCATCGTTATGGTATTATCTTCAAAGTTTTCCTTACTCAAATACATGTAAATTTTAATATCATTTTACTGAGAAATATTAATCACAGAATTATAGTAAAATAATAACTTTACCAGAGATCAAGTGTTTACAAGTGCTTATCGCAGCATATAAACTTCTACATAGCTCAGGTTCAATGGCATCCAGTTTTAAAATCCTTTACTTTAAGTGTGAGAAGAAAGGGAATATGTTTTATGAAGGAAAGCAGCCAGTCCAATGAAAATGCAATTGAAGAGACCCTCTCCAGAGCACACCAATTCTTCTACTGCCACAGCTTCCAAGTCTTCTGAGATACCAGCTAGTCCTGTGATGTTGTTATATAACAGCAAACTTTGCCTCTCTGACTTAAAACAAACAGGGATTTTACACCAGCATTTTGAAATACCTAAGCAAGGCAAGGAATTTAGGATTCCCAGCTCTATGTGTTGGAATAGTAATTTGATAAAACACAACACTATGAAATGACTTATCTATTAGTGACAAACAAATCATGTTTGCTCAGCTACAATTAACATGTAAATGTGTTGGCTTTTCTATCACCACTATTTCAAATAAAATTTAGGTTTGTTCCACATATACTGCTAAATGTTAATGAAATCTAATATGGCGCTCACATTCCATGTGTCCCAGAAAACTGAACTCTCAGTGTTCTAGCTCATTTACAGAATGAATCATATCTGTGAAGTGTACTAAAGAAGATACATGTTATAACCAAAAAGGTATGCAAGACAACAGAAAAAGTCGGGGACCTGGTTAAAGAGTACTAACTGGAGTGACCAAAGGAAGCAATAACCAGGAGGAAAGAGAATTAATTACAGATTTAACAAAGGAAAAAGGTATCATAGGTTATTTGTCTAAATTGGATATTTAGGGTGGACATTAGACAAATCCTTCACAGAAAGAGTGACTGGGCATTGGAATGGACTGTCTAGAGAGGTGGTGGAGTCTCTGGAGGTCCCTGGAACTGTTTAAAAAAAGACAGGATGTGGTACTTACTGTCATGGTCTAGTTAATAAGGTAGTGTTAGGTCATAGGTTGGACTCAATGGTCTCAAAGGACTTTTCCAACCTAGCTAACAGGCACTGGGCCTGTTCCAGCCCCCAGGAGATGCACATACCTCTAGTATCAAAATAAGAAATAATACATAAGATTTCAGCCTCTGCAAGTTTCAAGACAGGTCTGAGATATTGAAACTTACAGAGGTTGAAATCCAGACCCAAACCTGTTAACCAGGCCAGATTGCACACGGCTTGCCTTGCAAACCTCAAGGAAAAGTTGCTGCTGGAAAACCAACTCAGGCAACTTGTTTGAGAGCTTTACAGTCCTATCACAGAAAACTATTAACTGGATATTAAAACCAAACAACTATGTATGTTCAAAAAGAAACTGTCTTCCTGTTCTCTGTGCTTATCAAATTAGAAATAAGTGTAAGGGATACCTTGCATAATTTTGATGCTATTAACAGAAAATGGCAAAGTCATTTAAGATAATCTCATCTCCTGTGTTTTCATGAAGCAAGTGTTCAGTTTAATCCCTTTTGTGTCACCAGGATAAAAATTGCAGACCACTGGAAGAGGAAATTACTTCCATAACAAGCAACAGTGTTAAAATTAAAAACCCTTTCCTAATGGCTACACAGCATCTTCATTGCATGCAGCCCACTGCTCTGCACACACTACAGACACACAAACAGACCATTTCTTTCCTCCTTGAGGCAATGTTATGTATTTGAAGACTGCTCACATATTTTCAGCTGACTCCACACTAAGAGTCAATCATGCAATCCTTCCTCAAAGGTTCTGTATTCCTGAGCACCATTCTCAGTGCTTGCTTTCAAAATCTGTAAAATTGAAGCCATATCAATATCAAATAGTACTTTTTAATAGGATTTTTAAATTAGTGTTGCAGACAATACTTCACATTGGAACATCTTAATATTTCAGTTGCAATTTCATTTTTCTTTTCAGGCTACATCTCCGATTTACCAAGAACATTTTGTATTTTAAAGCTTTCTTCTTGTTATTATCTGTACCTTCGGACTTCCTATTATCATGAAATGTAATAGTCATATTTTCTATCTACATTTTCATACTGTAAAATTAAAATTCTAAGCAGTATTAGAAGGAGAACAGATTCCCGTGATATAATCTGCCTACTTGGCAGCAAACCAATTAAAACTGCTCTCAGCATATACTTTTTCAGTCATGCTATTAAAGAGTAAACCAATGTTTTTGTTGCAGTTATAAGACTATCATATAAGAGTGTCATAATCTATGTAACGCAAAGAAAACAGAATACAAAGGAGAAATAAAATCAATTCACAGTGAGAGTATATTTCCCTTGGAGGCAAAACGTGCAATATAACACCTACACAGTCTGTACTTCCCATACCACTATTGACTTCTGTAAGAAAGAACCAATTCAGCCATGACCAACAGCAGAACAAGACTTTTGGATTCCTCAAGAAGAACCAAGTGTGGCAGAGAAACGCTTAAACAGCAAAAGGGAATCTCCCTCAATAATTTACGTTATAGATGTTTCCCATGACAGTAATGTACAAATGATCGCGCACTGTCGCCTCATTGTCTCTGTCTCTCTGACGTCCCAAAGGCTTCCTCTGCCAAAGCAGAACATAATACAAAAAACAACTATTTTCATTCGATGAAACCAGGTATAAGGCTCAGTTGTTTTCAAGTATTCAGTCCTACTAAATGATAGGATCGCTAAACTAAAAGTAGAGGATGGCTCATTTTCATGTACTTCTGCAGGGAGTCTGGAATGGCAAATATGCCATGTTGAGATAGCTGTGTTCCACCCTAGGTGATATGCAAAAATTTTGTTCCTTAATGTGCAATATTAGACAGAACTTTTGGTAATAGGAAAATTTTCCATTTCAGACTTTGAAATCATGCTTGTTACGCACAAAGTAGTATAACTATTTCATTTTGTGTTGCTATGTTAAAATGCAGATGTGTTGACAATTATTTTTTTTTTTCTAGAGTTTAGTAGCTGAAACTCTACATTATTATTGTTATTCCTAAACAATTATTTGAATTAAATCTGAAATTAATAAAGACCTACTAAAGACCTACTTCCCATGGCCTTAAAACACATGCTTCCCACACAAATATTTTGTGTAGCTTCTGATGAGACTAGCCCAAATTATTTTTGAGTGATCACTGGTAAATAAAGATTCTTCCACTCTTATATTTCCTTTAATTTGAAAGGCAGTTGAATGCAGCATCAATAATAAATAGTAGTAAGCATAATAATAAACACTGGAAGTATTTTTAAATGTGACCTTTTAATTATCATCTGAATTTACGAGACAAAAAGAAAAAAATGGTCTAAGCATGCTCATTTAGCTTCCACATAAGAAAAATGTGACTACCAGTGGTTGAGTCATTTTATCTCTGCTTTAAAATAAGGGAAATCAAGCAAGGAGAGTGGCAGCAACAGCTGGAACCATGTGCCTGTGCTCAAACACAATTTATTCATAAAACTCAAGGAGAGCACAACACAGCTACAGAGCAATTATGGGGGAGAAAAAAAAAAAAGGAAAAAAATCCACACGCCTTTCAGAACTGATGAATAATGATACTACCAAGGAAATAAGATCTGCCACTGGAGTTAGAAACACTCAAATTTAACAAGTGGTTTTTTAGAGACTGAATTCTCACATTATAAATGTTAGTTGCTATGGATGCTGGTTTTTACTTCTGATAATTCTTCCTTCTTGGCTAATGGGATACTTCCTCCTAAAAAAACCTCCACATTTTAAATATGCTTCAATTCTGTTAATCCATAGCATGCTTTCTTTAAAATATGAACATGGAAAGCTGTCTGATGCTTCTGAAGAGGTATGGGAGGTGAGTGAATATATCCATGTCCAAAGCAGCCTAACTCACAAACATATTACATTTTTTAAAATTCAGAAGCTGCCACCTACTCTCTATTTTCATCAGTCTGAATATTGCCAGAATAGCAGCTTCTGTCATTCTTCATCTTTATGATATATAAATTCAGCAGAAATGCTTTTCGGCACCTTTTTCAGACAGTGGGCTGAAGCACAGAGAAACTACCTGTTTCAAGAAAGTACTCTTATTTCAGGTTGCCTAATCCAAACCAGCCAAAACTAGTAAGAAACCAGTAAAAAGGCATGACCATGGTTAAGAACTGAAATTACAACCATAAACTATCACCACTATTACTTTAATTCCTATCAGACAAACTATAATCCACCTCTTGCTTCCACTTGTCCCTCAACATACATTTACTTGCCTTTGATTGATGATCTGGGAAGCCTTACCTGTCAGAATTAACACAAGAAAATTGGGTTGCATCATCTAATGCCAACCAATGCTGGCATTCTATCAGGCAAGACAGTCTTCCACAAGGCCAGCTTAGCTCCCATTTTAATACAAGCCATTGAATTATTTCCTGCCACTGCAGAGGTTCTGTTGGCTCCTCATAAAACTTCTTCTTATAGGAAAAAAAAAAATCTAAAAGAAGGCCTGGTGACACTCAGTAAATACATAAAGAACTTCTCATTCTTAAGCATTTACAGGTCAAAAATTTAAGAATTTTATTAATTAAAGGGTTAAGGTAGACACTCAGAACAAAGGTCTACTTGGTTGGCCATGTATCATATTGTTAAACCAATAAATTACATGGACAGAATAATTTACCTTTTCACCTTCTTCACCTTTACTACCTGGAAAGCCACGTTCACCCTGGAACACAAAAGGATAAAATACAAATCTCAAACAAACATTGTTCAAATAATTATATTCTTCAAAATAATTTTACTGCACTGAAGTTTTATTATACGACAAAAATGAAATAATTTGGATGCTGATTGTCTCTTATTCAAAAAGATGTGAAATGTCTACAAAAAAGATATGGTTTTCTATAGTTTTTTCAGTTAACAGGAGCCATTTATTTTTCCATTCATCTTAAGGGATTTTCTCAGCTTTAAAAATTCTCAACTATTTATTGACTCTAGACCTATTCATTAAAGTACTACTATTCTTCTGCAGAACCAATTTTAATACATTTATTCTTATTAATACTTTCATTTTAATTTTTAAATATGTCTAGTCAACTGTGAAGGTCTCCAACCCAGATCAATTGAAAAAATATACAGATATGATTTCTGAAAACTAACTTTATTCACTTTGTAAACCATATCCAATTACCCAAGTATTAAAAACAAACCAAAACAAAGAAAAAGAAAACACAGAAGAGGTGAGTTTTAAACTATTAACTCAAGCCTAGATTATTTCAGCAGATTGAATTCTTTGTTTGACGGTATTTCAATAAAAAGGCCTATTATAATGCTCTTTCCAGCTCTAATTTCCTAACTTTTAGCTCAGAAAATGATCATAGTGTACAATCTTACTATGTTAACATCATCAAATGCAATTTGCAGTCTGTCTGTATTATATAAAAATAACACCTGCTCTGGGTTTTTATTAATGTGTACATGAATGTTTTGTGAGACATACAGAAGACAGATGGGAAAAATTATGTACAGACATCACAAAAATGGCCTAATTAAAAAAATGCAAACTTTTTCTTTTGCCCTCAAATCATCTAGCAGGAGATGGTTTGCATGGCTTTTCCAGTCTCCAGAATTCAGTCCCATGGCCTCAGTACAACACACATGATTTTTTTATACATCTGTAGACGAAAAGAGTGGAAAATATCCAAAGGAAAGCTTATGGTGTTTTCCAAAATTCCTTTAAAAAACTAGACAGAGCAATGTCTAAACATTCTTTCACCATTCAGAGAGTGTAATTTCCTTAAATAGAAGTCCAAGGTTTAAGTGAGGTTAACGAGAACAGCTGGCTATAACTTGCAAAATTTCTTAGCAACATTTTGTCAAATTTTTCAAGTCATGTATTGTGTACTGATCATGTACTACACATCTGGGAATTAAATTCGAAGCTTTGGAGGTGTGCAGAAGTATAAATTATCAAATAGTTCTGGACATTTCATCACTTCCTACAGTGGCTCCCTATTACTTATACAATCATCAGCTCAATTTTAGAAGCAAGCCCAAGACTGAGCATACAAAATGGTATCTAGCGAAATAAACTTCCACATGTCCTCACCTAAAAATGAGAGTCTAATTCCTGAAATAATTTACAAATGTATACGATTTCTATTCAGTTCATCTAGTTTCCTTTTTTTGTGAAAAGTTGTGTCAGATAGTCTTTTGAAGCCACTTCCAACCTGGGTTGTTCTACAATTCCCATTTTTCCCCAACTTTCCACAATACAGCTAATACTTATTCTAAAAAATTCATGGAAATGCTTTTTTCACTTGGCCTTCCCATTTGTGTTTTTACTCAATCCTGAATTCGTTACATGAAAATTATTCTGAGGTAGAGTCAACATTTGCCTCTCATCCTTTTATTGTACATCTCTGATAGGAGTCTGACTCTGGCTTTTCCACACCCACCCAGTATTTACAGCCAGCAATGAATCTGCACACCACCCAATCATTTCATCTTAAGGCTGAACAAGCCCAGCTCCCTCAGCCTCCTCTCTTATGTCATGGGCTTCAAGCCCTGGCCATCTTGGTGGGCCTCTGCTGGAGTCAGCCCAAGGAGCTGCTCTTTATCCTCTCCAGGGAGCTCCAAAGTGGATGCAGAACTCCAGATCCAGTCTCACAAGCACTCACCAATGCATCACTCCTCCTGGTCTGCTGGACATGCACCTGCTAAGGCAGCCCAAGATGCCTTTGGCCTTATGCAAACAAATGTCACCCAGCAGAACTCCCAACTCCCTTTCTGTAAAGCTGCTTTCTAGATATTTGGCACCTGACCTGTCCTATGGCATGAGGGTATTCCTTCTCAGAGGCAGACCCTCATGTTTGCCTTTGCCTAACTTTAAGAGTTCTGTGGTAGCTCATTTCTCCAGCATGCTGAGAATATTGTTGCTGCCCTACCTTCCAGTGCACTGACTACCATCCTGCATTTGATAACATCCACGAACTTGCTGAGAACCCCATCATCCACATTATTAATAAGGACATTAAATAATACCCAGTATTGCTTCATGGGGTATGACACTTGTTATTAGGTAGCAGTCAGACTGCACAGCATCATTCCACCTTTGACCCCAATCTTCCACTCTCTCTGTTGTTCATTTATCCCGTCAGAATGTCACAGATTTTAGTGCAATTATATGTCTGAAGACTATGCCAGAAGCCTGGCTGAAATCAAGGTATACAACATCCATTGCTCTCCCCTAATCCACACTGACAGTCATTTTATCAGAGTAGGCAATCAGGTTGGCCAGTGTGATTTGTCCTTGGTAAACCCACATTGGCTGCTTGCAGTGACCTTCTAGTCCTTCCTCTGTTCAGACATACCTTCCAGCATTTGCTACATAATTTTTCCAGGGACAGAGGTGGGATGACTGGCCTGGAGTTCAATGGTTCCTTCTTGAAGACAGACATGATGTTTGCTTGTATCCAGTCACCAGTGACCTTCCTTCCCTAGTAATCATAATTTTTTGATAATGACAGAGGGCAACCCTGCAGTGACATCAGCCAGCTGCCCCAGCACCTCTGGATGCATAATGTTTGGTATCTTGCAAGCATCCAAGTAGCTTAAGTGTTCCTTAACACTCTCTTCTGCTTTGGTGGCCAATGGTTCATCATCACACTCTCTGCTAACATGCTTAAGTAAACTGGGAGGTCTGAGGGCAAAACTTATTAGAGAAAAAAACAAGGTGAAAAAAAAAATAAATGGGTACTCTCAGCCTTTTCCACATTCCCCACCCCATTAAGCAGTAGGTCAATGTTTTCTTCAGCTTTGTTTTTGTTATGGATGCACTTAACAGAAGCCTTTCATGCTGCCCTTAAAACTCTCTTAATTCGTTTCAATTCCAGATGAGTTTCTGGTTTCCTAAATCCATCACCACATGCTCTGGCAGTGTTTCTATGTTCCTACTGGGTAGCTCACCCATGCTTCCACTGTTTACTTTCTTTTCTGTCTGAGGTCAGTCAGAAGCATCTTGTTCATCCCTGCTGGCCTTCTGCCATACTCACTCAACTCCCTGCATAACAACATGGAGTGCTCTTGGGGTTTTAGGAAGCTGTCCTTGAAGATTAACCAGCTGGGCTCCTCAGATTTGCAGGACAGTTTCAATCATTCCTTGGCTTCCTCTTTGCCAGACTCAAAAAATTTTTTGCCTTGAAAGTCTCCTCAGATGTCTTTTTTTCCTAGGGTCCTGAACATAAACTAATTCTCTGCTGGACACTCTCTGGTTTTTCTACATCTCTTGTGGAAGTGAGGGTGTAGGACTCCCCCAAACATGACACAGCATACCAGGCACAGCACCACCAAGAAAAGAAGTGAAAATATCTCCCCCTTATCTGCTAGGTGCAGTTTTAATTATATAGTCCAATATGTGGCTTACTTTATTCCACTAGGAGAACCCTGTTAGCTCATAATTCAGTCTTGTGTCTACCTCCCCATAATTTTCAGCAATGTTGCTGCTCAACAAGTCAGTTCTTGCCCATACCATTGTTAGTGATCAGCAATGCCTTATGTTGCAGAAATAGCCCAGATTTCTTGCACATTATTTGGATTTAAAAACCAAAATATTCCAAATTAGAGATAATAAGAAATATAGTCAACAAAATGTAGGTAAAGTTTAGGAGACTTCCACTTGACAGTATAAAAATATAACAGTATGAGCCACTGGTAACTTACTTCAAAGAATTCAAATGCTGCAGAAATAAAAAAGTGAAATTTAAAAAATACCACATGTATGGCTGACTTAAATTCTCCTTTGTGTGGCAAAATACTCATATTATGTTAAACAAAACATTTCACACAATTTTTTCGTGGACAATCATCAACTGCTTGTCCTGATACTTACTGCAGGATTGCTGATCTGATTTTCAGTGTTTTAAATATACCTAAAGTACAAGACAGTGAGATCCTGGCTTTGAATGTAGAAATTGATAGACTGTGGTAATCTTGTTGCTGAACAAAATGCTGGCTACCTCATCTGCAGAAAATAAGTTCCTTCCTTCCTTCCTTCCTTCCCTTTGTGCTATATTACAGGAAGTGTCTGCCCTAAAGATACACAAATTGCATCAAGGTCATGTTGCAGAACATTTTCTTGAAATTTTAAGAACAACAAAATAATGGGAAATTTTTTGTGTGGTCTATTAATTTGTTGAAGCAGCAGAACAATGTCCCCAACAATTTTCTAAAAGTTATTAGCTGAACAGACATTAAGACTTAATTCCAAATATTTGCTATTAAAAGCATCTGCAATCAACAAAAAAATCTGACCATGAAAAGAGGCAATTTTAACAAGTATTACCAGTAAGGTCTATAATAAATATATCTCTTTTTGCAAGTTCTGGCCTTCCTACAATATTCCACTTCTCTAAAGGAGCAAAAGATTACAATGGAAAAGTGGAAGAAGTGCTCATTTTGCTGAGACCTTAAGACTCTCAAATTTCAAATTTTTGAATCTGTAATCTTGTACTTGAAAAGACCTGTACAGTCTGAAGAGTTAGGAAACAGGTCTTAATGCAAAATAATACTGCTGGGCAGGTTTGTAGCCCATCACCACGTGTCCTTTCTCTGTTGCAAGAGAAGTCAATAGTGAAGTTTCTCTATCACATTATATAACTCAGAAACTGGATATGCAATTCAAGTACCATTTGTATAGATACTGGACAGCTGGTAAAAAGGGTGTTGAGACTGCAAATGTTAGAATGAAACTTTTGTTTGCTTGTTTGTTTGGGTGTTTGGTTTCTCTTCTACCTTGAAGTCAGTAAGACCTGGTTTTCCAGGAGCACCTACTAAGCCAGCTTCCCGCTGAAACAAACTGTACACAGCCATCATTTTAAAGACCCAACTCATGACTGAGATAAATTAAGAGAAAAAGGCATCTGGCCATGCATTGCTTCTCACTCCTTTCCTATGAAATAGCTGAATTAATTTCTAGGGTTATTTATGTCTGTTACCATGTATTTGGTTAATGTTTTTCACTTTCAAAATAATAGGCCATTAACAATTAAAGGTCTTCTAATTCTGTAGCAGATATAGCTGTAAGTTGCTTCAGACAACTGGATAAAAAAATTTAGAGGATTTTGATCACATGAAAAACTTACTCAGGCTTTATTTCAAAGCCTATTCTGAGGAAGACAGTCCATAAGACACTTGCATGTTACCCAAGTACCAAAAACCCCAAGAAATGTAATGCAGCTTCCACTGTCTCCCCAGCATGTATCAGGCACTTGAGTACACAGCAACTGACCCTTAAACCATTGGGTCCAACAGGGAGATGTATGCACAAGGCTGGCTGCTGGTTTCTAGGCTGTACTCAAAGGGGTGTTTCAGATCTTTCATTCATCTCCAAGTGCCCAACTTACTCAGCAGGAAGAAATGCAAATTTTGATCCTCTGCAACCAGGCAGGCTTGTTCTACTTCCCAAGAGAATGTTCTATATAGGCTATTAATTCACTGTGTCATCTAAGCCATGTTTTGAAAAAAGAGCAAAGTAAGTCATCTGTACAGTTGACTGTCACCCCTGGCTCCCAAATGACTTTCTCCTTACAGTGCCCATGAAAATTAAGGATCTGATTTGAGTTTGCAAATTCCATTCAGGGAACTAGATGCTTAAAAGTTATGTACAGAAACTGAGCATAAGTAAAACCAAACACCTTGTTAATAAAAAATGTTTTTAAAAGGTAGCTATTCAAGCTGAGTAACACAGTAAACTTCCTCTTCAATATTTGAATAAGAAGTATTTGAACAGAAGAAAACCTTAAAACAAGAACTTGGAGTTGAGAGCTACAAACAATTCAATTCTGCATTTAATATATAGATTTACAAGGAAAAGGTATAGTTAAAAGTCTAGTAATATCTCATTTAGAATTAAAATATAAAATATCGCAGTAATTTTCTTTTCCATTTCTTTTTAGCAAAGTGTATTAAATAATTATAGACCTCGTGGGAACCTGGGTCTTCCACTGAAAGCTAAGAACCACCCTCCATTTAGAGATTCATGAAATATGCCACCATGAATACATTAATTTTTGTCGTAATGAAAGTATAGTTACTGAGCTAAATTCTGGTAGAATTAATCTGTGCTCATATGGCTTCTAATAGGAGCTTAGAATTCTTATTAAAAGAATCTAAAATGAAATGCTTTCTCCATTCCATTCATGGATCTGATGTCCTTGACAGAAGTTGGCCCTAGTAACTTACACACCACTCAACTGAGTTTTCTGTCCATGCCAAAATTCAGCAACAAAAGAAAGTTTTGAAAGTTCACTTGTTTGATTCCAAGCCAAGCAGGAGACAAATGCCTCACAGACACAAAAAGAATAGAGACAAAGGAAAAATTCCAGCTTCTCTTATAAACAGAAAGAGCCAATAAAATAATGATTATTCACTAGAATGATACAAATAATTAAGCAAATAAATACAAAACCTTCGTGACATACAACAATTAAAATACATCCTAAAATAGCTTGATAAAATGGCACTTTTGCAACTGAACTCATGGCACAGATTCCAACATCTTCTTTCCAGCTCTCCTCTGCAACAATACATGGTAGCATACTGGGAAAAATTCTAATTAATCATTACAAGTAATCTTTAGCTCTTCATTTTCTCCAGATTTATAGGATGGATTGTGAAAAATTCTTTATAGTCTGCTACCAGATAATAACATTTCATCTTCCCTGCTATATTGGATCATTGTAAGCTAGAAAAACACCCCGAAAACACAATCACAAATTTTTTTTATGAAGGCAAGCCATAGGTCTTTTGTCTTGAATTGTTTAATCAATGCTCTACAAATTATTATTTCTTCAACACAACAATGCAAAAATACACTTTTACATCAATACTATCAGTATTGATTCTTATTAAATCTGAAGTGTTTTATATTGTGATTGCTTTACCAGTTTTGGAAATGTGCAATGTATTTACAAACATGGTCCTTAATATATTTTTAATTTATTGATTTTTCAGGTTATAATTGCACTTCAATACCTTGTAAAATTAGAGATATGGCTTACACCTAAGTATTTTGAAAGTAAAGTAAGATGGTTTGTACGTGTGTATATAACAACCTTCTTAGAATGCATTTACACCACTTTTTATACCTTGACTTCCACATTTAGCTATTTCCCCTCCCCAGATAAGGACTTTCACACTAAAAAAATTAAAAAGAATAAAAGGAGATGCTATTTTAACATACAAGCATATGAACTTTATGAGGAGCACTGTTACTTGTATTGTCAAATGATATGGTAGCAAAAAATGAATTAGGAATCACGTTATCTGAACATGCACACACCAAAAAAAGAAGAAAAAAAAAGAAAAAGAAAAGGAACCAAAAAACCCCAAGTGTTGAAAGAAACTTTTATCAATCACTTGGAATGCATTTTGCTATTTGGACTATTTTAGGCACTAACAAGATTTATAATAGCAAAAATGCTGGAACTTCATGAGATTTTCTTCAAGGCTGGGAAAGAGAAACAATTACTGTAAAATACTTTAAGCATTTTTCAGATATGATTCTGTAAAATTAAAAAAAACAAAAAGGACAGCCACCGAGAGGCTGTCAGATGCTTCTCCATTCTCAATATGAAAACCAAACATTTTTATTTTTAAATTTACTGGGGCACTGCCAGTAGCTTGATTTACAAAATAGGCTTGATACTCCAGGGTGACTAGCAAGGAAACTCATCTTAATAGAAGCAAAATCAGCACGGTCAAACACTACTTAGTGTTTTGATAATTTATGGATATGTGCCTTCCATTAGTCTAAGTATGCCAGACCCCTGGAATAATCTAATAGCCTGGTGTTTTAAAATGAGGACAACTATTTTTAGCATTGCAGAAATGGAGCGGAATGTTCAACAATGTACTGTCAGTGGGCTTGAGAAGCATCCTCCCATGTGGAGCACGTACCCAGCCAGTGCAGATCCACCAGCAGGGGCTAAGCTTTGCCTTGAACAGATAAAAATCCCACACAAATTACAGTCCATTATATGACACCTTTCTTAGCCTACTGGAATATTTCCTTTTTTCTTTAAACAGGCTCATGTTAATGGTTAGGATCACCTGATAAAATATTGGTTACATAAAAATATATTCAAAAGATATTTATTAAAACTTGCCCCGTGAATTTCCTGGGTTGGTTGTGTCAAGGAGTTTCTGCTGAACATGATGACATTTTGGCTTCACTGCATCTACCAAGCTTTTCATTCCCTCTTGGTTACTGCTGTGGTACCAGCATTTCCTGTGTACTTGCTCAGTGCTATCCTTGATGCAAACTTCATCCATGTGAGCAAGAATAAGATCCTCCCTTAAAATAGCCTGATGAGGAAGGGCTTGTAACAGGTAAACAGTTCATTTCCTTTGCTCTGTCTTGCTTCCACAGCAGCCCTAGTGGAGCAGATACACCATGGTTTGGCCAAGGGGGTCAGGGCAGGTTAGAGGACTCCTGTTAAGTAACTGCTCAAGGGAAAGGCAAATGGCAATAACCCCACTGGTATTATTTGCATATTATAACATAGACTGAGTTCAGAAGGCACCAATTTTTCCAAATTCCTATCACTTCCTGTTACCCATCTTCAGGGCAAGACTGACTTGCCCATTCATACAGGCAATTGGATGTAATATATTCCAAATTAAATTTTGGTTTTGGTTTTGGTGCTTTGTATTCAGACTAAAGAATCAGCAGTTGTAGGCAGCTCAGAGCATCAGAGAATATGGCCACAGGGCTCCTTACTCCAGACTGCACTCTCTCTAGTTGGCTCATTGTTTCCTTTTTTTGCTATGAACATGTCTCAAAAAGCATGCAACTCACACAATATCTATATTCAAATACATAAAGCATATCTATATTTAAATACATAAAAATATTTTCATATATAAAGTACATAAGTCAAAAGCTTTTCCTATATTTTCCTCCCACAAATTATTTCTACCCAACAGATGAAGTCAGAGAGGTTGTTCTGAAAAACCAAAGATGAAAGGATCACTCCATTTATTGTCTTGCAAAACTACAGCCAGGTATACTGCCTTTTTTTTTTTTTTCTTTCTTTCTTTCCTTTTTTTTTTTTTTTTTTTTCTTTTTTTTTTTTTTTCTTTTTTTTTTTCCTTTGGAAATAAACTGACTGAAATCTTTGGGACATATGTCAAGGACTGGTTTCTGTGCCATCAAAAATGTATCAGCAGAAGCAGAGCCTCTGCTATCAGTAGATCTTCTTTCTGCATTCGGCAGTTACAAGTGGTATTCACTACTACTGCACGTCCTTGAAGAGGTGACAACTCAAAAATGCAGTGTGGCACAAATTAAACATGGGCTGGATAACAATCTAGTTCATTTGACCTACAACATCATACACAGAACATAAAAAAATGCAAATAAAATTCACAAGAACATTTCCTGTAGAGTAGAGAGAAAATGCAAATAGGCTTCTACCTAAAAAAAATCTCAAATATTTGTAAGGTTTTATAGATGAATAGTCAAAAAAATTAAGTCTAACCAGTTGGATATTTCCATTATCTGAAGCAATACAACTGAAAAAAGTTTGAAGTGATCTTATACTCATGGACAACTCATAGTTTATTGCAACTATGTTTTTTCCCTTACAGCAGATCTGTCAAAAGGAAAATTGCCTGACCTACACATCATCTATTAATTTATTGCTAATCCAACCATAACACAGTGTTAAAGCAAATCCAAATTCTATTAAAGCTTCAACAGAACTGGAGAGTAATCTAATTGGCCTTCCTCAAATAATATTTGAAATGCAATAATTCTAAATGTATGTTAAAAAGCATTATTCAATATGAACATATTGCTGAGGTCTTTCAAAGACAATATAATATATTATGACTATTATATTCAACATAATATTTGGACCCCCAGGTTTATATTAGGAATGTAAACAGCATTGGTCAACCTCTTACATCTCAGAAGCTATTTTTCATAAGAGAACTATTATCATTTTCGTCATCATTATCGCTATCCAGTTCCACAATCTGAAGATTCAGGAGGCAGATTCTCAGCTGGTACAAATGTAAGTTTACACTAGAAGTCAGTCCCACAGACCATTAAATACTAACTTCAATGTTTAACCAGATATGAATGTTTAACCTTCAATGTTTAACAGATATGAAATGTAAAAAAAACAGCAGAAAAAGTAATCATTTAGGGTAAACCAGAAATAAATAGAACTGCATATAGACTGAAATTTCTAATCTAAGAACTATCATATCAGTACTTTTCCTGAAATGCCATATTGTTGGTGTGCTTGTAGCTGCAAATCTCTTTTCAACCACTGATAAAGCAGTTCAAGGTATAGTTTCCAGGTCTCGACTTACACACAGATTTTTAAGGCTTTTCCAAGAAATGTCTCTCCTCACTTCACAACAGTGCTTTACTGTGTTTTGGAGACAGATTAAGAGGATATGCTAACCACATATCTATACTCCAACTCACCTAGACTAACCAGGGCATCTGGGATCAGCAGATCTACTGTCAGCACAGGAGTTCTGGAGCTATTCCCAAAGGTAAGTCTCCATTTCCATAAATTCTGAGCACTTCTGTAGGTAATGATAATATCTCAGCCTAGTAGGGTAGCAATTTTATTTTTCAGGCCATTTCTTAACCTCTTTGAGGCTTATTAACTTACACTGCATACAACATCTGGGATGCCTCAAAGAAAGCAACTTGTCCGCTATCCGAGGGACACGAGCTTTTGTGTGAGTTTTTAACCATATCATCATTAAAGCCTAATGTTTATTTAGAGAATCAAAAATACTCTGACACCCGTTTCTCCAGCTACATTCCTTTCTCATTCTTCTGTGGTTCAGCAGAAGTACTGCCAGTACAGTGTATTCTAGAGGGTAGTATTTCTTCTGGCTGTTTGACAACACTGGCAGTATAACCCTGTCACTGCAGAGAGTCACTCATTTTTCTTAATAGATCCTGAAGTCCTACCTTTTTCCAACTCCTGGACTTGATACCAGAAGACAAAAATGTTCAGACGAAAGTATGAAGAAATGGCTTGGGGAAGACAAAGTGGCCACAGCCACTCTCACATTACACATCCAACCTGCGTAGGTCCCAATTAATCAAAGATGATTGGCAAAATTATCCTGCTACTCTTCTATTTTCACTGCTGCCTTTGCTAGCAGAGTTGCTGTTATGGTAATGACTAACAAATGTCTTTTTCTCATTAAAAAAACCCCCAATCCCCTCTCAACCCCTAGATTTCCAATGAGACAATTTCTCTCCAATTATGCAGTGTGCTGTAATGCAGTTTACAACAAAGCTTCAAAAATTTATTAAGGAACAGCATTGCACATGTGGTACACAATTCCCATCTGTTAAATAGTTTCCCACCTTTGCTCTTCCCTCTTGGCCTTGGTTGCACCTCTATCAATACTGTATGCTCTACTGCACAGGGAATTTCTTTTGCTTCAGGTTTGTGCTACTCTGTCTGAGAGTCCCAAAACCTTGTTATGTTATGGGAAGACACACTAACACAGAGTATAACGGCCACAGCGCAGAAGTCTGGCATTCTCCTTCCATTCATACTTTTAATTTTCATTCTGCGAGGTGGACAGCTAAATAATTATTTCTTGAGACATTATTGTCAATAGCTAGAGGCAACATGCTGTGCATCTTCCATGTGCAAAGGTAACAGGTTACAACTATTAAAGTTAATCATGAATTAATTTCTCCTGTTCAGAGTTTTATTTCAAAGTAACATCATGTTATTTTCATGTGTGTGAGACAATCATTCACAATAGAAAGGGAGCATAGTGAAAGGGGTGTTGACTCTGAAGAAAAAGCATTAGCTAACTAGCTTCTCAGTATTTGTAAAAAAAAAATAAAAAACTCTGTCTTGTGTGAGATACTTGTTAAACGCAAAGCAAACACCTGTCACCCAGCTTGCCACGTGTGTCACTGCTGAGCCATCTGCAGGAACACACCCCGTGCCAGTTGCTTTACTTAGTGTGGCCTGGGAACAAGAATCCATTAGACAAAAAGTCAACAGTGGAATTAGCAGCACTTTTTCTTTTAGTGCCCTTCCACTTACTTGTTTGACTCCCTGTGCTTCTATTTTTGGGAGCCTCATGCCAGAGCAACAGTGCTGACTGCTGATTAGACAAGACTTGGCCCAGCCTCAGCATGTCACATTGATTTAATCGGTTCAGACTTGAAATATGCAGTATGGATCTTAGGTGTTTATAAACACAGGCTAGCAGAGAGAGCTAAAAAAAATAAAAATACATTCTGGATTGCAATACCTGTGAATGATTTTACTATACTAACAAAACCAAGTTTTTATTTCCAACAATTTGATATCCGTGAATTTAAAAAAGCAATTTACATTGAATTTGGAATATAAAACCCATGCTACAATTTTAGTGGGTTTGGGGTTAAGAAATATATTCATTGACATTAAAAGTGCACATATGAGCTGGATTTATTAGAATTTTAATAATATAACTCACCCACTATAAAAAGGGCAAAGGAGACTTAACAGGCCACAAGTCATCACAGCCAACAGTATTATCTACAACTTCCGTATAATTTGTACTATGTATAAACTTTTTACTATATGAAATGAAGATTTAAAAAAAAAAAATTGTGCTGGTTTTGCATTGATTGACATTTAGTGAGGAGGGTAAAAATCCATAGTGCTACTCATAATAGGAGTTATTATCCAGGCAGAAAATACTCTTATGTATAATTTAAGTGAAGCACAATAACAATATCCATAATTGTCCTAATATAAATCCATGATTCATCAGATCAAAAAATCTAGTATTGTGTGAAGTTCAATACCTAGTGCCTTAAAAGAAGGCAAACACAACGAAGGAAAATGTGTCAGACAAGATGTACAATGTGGCAGTACAGTGAGAAAGTTCCTTCCTCCCCAATTAGTCCATTTCCTGCAACACACAGCTGCCAACTTTTACAGTGCAATAATGGGTACTTTTCTTAAAGCTCTGCATTCTGACAAGATGTGGAAAGTTCACTATATCAGTTTCAAAACCTACAGTCTCCAACCCTCAAAAATGAAGGGAAAAAAACAGACAAGACTAAAATCTATGTGTCACAGAAACCTTCCAGAAAGAATCAAATAAATACAATTTATGAGCAATTAAAGAAGGATCCCCAAGCCTCCGCCTGCCCTTTCAAGCTGTATAAGGTCCTGACTGAGGCTTTTAAAACACAGTTAAGAACCCCAGAGCCAGGCAGACTCACAGCTAGAGTATTCATGACTCTCTGATTAAAGAACAAAGGGCTGCATTTAATGACTGCATTATTTAACAACCGCATTATGTTTTACTTCCACGTTACATAACAGGCTAACAAAGGCCTGCCCTGCATGGCACTGTGCCATGCTCTGCTTTGCTCCCAACATCCCTGACCCCTCAAAAATGAATGACGACCTTTGGTTGCTTTGGCCACACCTCACATCACATCACAAAGGCGGCGGCTGCACTCCAGGCCCCCATGACCAGCCGCATTCTGCTGGTTATTGCAGTTCCAATGCAAATACCAGAGGGTATATATACCTCCCATCTTATCTCACCAGTGTCACTTGCCTGCAGGAGACCACGGCTTTGATGCCAAGCAATACAAGTATTGTCTGGCTCCAAAATCACATTTGTACTTTTGTTCTACTGAGACATACTAATCTGATTTTGAAGGAACCCATGAGAGCACAGAAGACAATGCTGTAACTTTCCTCAGATGGGACTGAAGTGTATTTCCTTTCCCTCAAAAAGCAATGATCCTTTAATTAAAAAATGAAGTCTTTGCTCACCAACACCTACAGCAGCCCCCAGCACCATTCCCTCCAGAATGGAAATAACACTCCAGCAGTGTCACTGCACGCCAGGTAATTTGATTCCACAGAGCTTTGTCTCGAGAACTGAACTGAACTGCTGTCGTTTAGCTTCAGGAATTGAAAAACCAGGGAGCTCAACAGTTCCTGGAGTTGTGAACTGCAAAAATAACCTAATAAGGCAAAAATAAGTCAGTACAGCAGACAGCTCTCTGAAATCAAATTTATGATCAAAGGCTATTCAAAACACTTTCTTAATGCTAAGGAGAGAGCAAGAGCAAGCAGGCAAGAACTATACATGCTGAAGCAATGAAACAAGTTTTGGAAAACATAATGATCTAAAGTGTATTGCATAAGTAAGATAATTTATTTTATTTTTAAGCATATCTATGTATCACAAATCTACTGAGAACTACTATTTTCATATGCGTCCATATCTTAAAATCAGATGTATATTTATTTTACACTAAGATATCACTGTAAACACAAGAATACAATACTTGTCAAAAATTTGTTGCTGCAATAGATGGCATCTGACTGCCTGATTTACCATCACCAGCAATTCTCAAGCTCAAGGCTTTGAACTTAGTGGTAATAAAGTTTCTAATTGGACCACATTCTTGTAGCTCAGAACTCTCTTACTTTGAAAAGATTTCTGATTTCAAATGTTTTTCCTATATTACTGATTATGTTTTGTTTCTGTTAGAGACTCCAGAGCAAAGTAGCACAAAGATTTTTCAGAAGTTGTATAACACAATTTATGTCCATACTTGATCTAAGAATATTGAAATATAACAGATTAGCAGCTATGGGAGCTCATAAATTGGATGGCACTGAATAAAAGCCAGATAAACTGAGTAATATGGCTTTAAGAAGTACCTATCCAGTGCTCCACACGCATTTTGGAAGTTTTCTCAAAGACGCTGGTGAGCTACTTTGGAAATATCCTGATCCCTGTCAAGGATCTGTACAGGACATGAAATGTGGAAGGCAATATGTCCAGAGATCTTTCAAGACAGCTGCAAGGAAAAGACTGCATTACTGAAAACTCAACACCAACGCCTCCTCAGATTTGTACATTTATACGACTGATTAACACTTCAGAAGCATATGCTGAACTGGCATAACAGGACAAATTTCCAAGGCTCTTCTGCAAAGTCAAATATGCCCTGGAAAATTCTAGAATTTGCATGGTCTAGCTGGAGCAATGGAGAAAGCAGACCACTGGTCACAAGGATGTTCATGATGATGTTTTTATTTGGATGTATATTTAACAAGTTCCCAGTTGTGGATTTCATGACACAGCCGACCCTGAAGCTCTGACCCTGTAGTTACTCAGTACGGAGACAGGTATTAAAAACATCTCTGAAAGTAATTTGAAGTCACATGCTACACTAGCATGTAATTTCTTTTTTCAAAATTTTAAGTTTGTGTATATAAATTAAATCATGTCAGAAAACAAAGCACTAGGCATTTCTAAGCCATGTTTTAAATTGAAAAAATAATCTTATATTGCAACTGTTTTCAAACCCATTTTCTCAGGTACCACTAAGGGAAAGGAGAGCTCTTGCCAGCAGGCAAAGCAAAGTGACTGTTCAGGAAGCTGTCTTGATAGCATTCATACTAAAAATGGTATCTATATCTCATTTCAAGTAGCCTTTTACTAATTATTTCCTTACCTGTTCCAAATATAAAGAGAACCCTACTACAAAAGGATAATCAAATTTATCAAAACTGAAATCATCAGTGTTTGGTTTCCAAGTCAGTTAAAACTGGAGACAGCACAGTGATATTGGACTTGAGAACACTGAAGTTCCAGATAACCATAGGACAGAGTTAAATTAAGAAAAACAACACTACAAGCAGCATTATTTATTCCAGTACTATTATCTTCTAGCTCACAAAATATGTGAGTTCATGTACATTTTGTTGGATCATTATCACAAATACATGTGCTTGAAGAAAAAGAAGGACTAATCCTTTTACAGCTACCTGCTGAACAGTTTCATGTAAAACTCAGTTTATGTAAGTCTCATTTTCTATACTCAAAGTACAAATAACACTCATACAGTTGGTAGAACTCTTGAAATGTATACTTGTTTTTTTCTCTGGTCTGACTTTGATCTCCATCACATTTTACATGTGATTTTACACGATCTCCATCACTATGAATAGTATACTATGAATCATAAGAAAGCAATTACTATAGACGTTTGGATAAGGGGAATGGACAAACCCAGTTTAATTTGGTAAATCTTCTGAATATAAATGAACAGTTTTTGATTTACATAAGCACTTATTTATCTTTTTAATCTAAACTATTTTATTACTATATTGCAGGAAGATCTATAGAGTGTAGTAGCAAATGCACAGCATATTGAATATCTCAGTGTTTCAAGATTACATGTAAGACCAGATATTTTAAAAAGCTTACTGAATATATTTAATATTTTATGAATAATGTTCATCATCTAGATTGCAAAAAACTAAAACAATAAAGCTAAGTCATTTGAAAGTCAAATATTCAAAGTGAATGTTGACACAAGTATTTCACAAAATGTAGTTTAAGAAACAGACACATGATCTCCATCCCTATGAACTGTACCACTGTATCATGAGAAAGCAATTACTATAGAGATTTGGATAAAGGGGAATGGACAAATCCAGTTTAATTTGGTAAATCTGAATTTCCTGAATTATCTTGCTGCCTACATCAATTTCATTTTTCAGAATGTAGTCACTGATAATGAAGAAAAGAATTTTATAATAGAAAAATTAGAAAAATATGGAAAGGCCAGGAACAGAGTAAATAATTCACCTTCCTTAGCTTGTGTCCTTTGAGCCTTACTGCCATCAGCACGTTCTCGGAAGCATAAGGTCTTCCTGGCTAGCAGGACTCAAAACACACATAAGCCATGGAATTGTTAAGGTTGGAGAAGACCTCTAGGATTGAGTCCAACCATTAACCTAACACTGATATCTCCACCACTAAACCATGTCACCAAATTCCACATTTTTGGAACACTTTAAGGGATGTTGACTCAAACCACTTCCCTGAACAGCCTATTCCAATGCATGATCACCCTTTTGGTGAAGATGTTTTTCCTAGTATGAAATCTAAACTTCCCCTGGTGTGACTTGAGTCCATTTCCTCTTATCTTTTCACTTGTTTCCTGGGAGAAGAAACCAACACTCACTACAGTCTCCTCTCAGGTACTTGGAGGGAGTCATAAGGTCCCCAGCCCCCTACCAAGAGGTTTAGTACTTCGTATCCAAGTACCTGCCACAGGTGGCAGCATATCTCTCAGAACCAGGAACTATCCTGCTAAATTTCTCAAGTACACAGAGATTGTCCACCTGCTAAAATGTATATGCCAAAATGGTTGAGAAATTCACTTTGACTGTCAAGGCATCACAGACCAGCAAAAAATAACCCCATAACCCAAACAAGACTCCATCACTTAGCATCCAGAACTTAAATAAACTTTCAATTTGGAGCCTTGTTACCATGGCATTATAGAGCCAGCAGCAAAGAGAATGAAAGGACTTGAATTATTTGGATAAGTGACACAAGAAGTGCAGGAAAAAGAAAGATCTCAACTATACAGAGGAAAATTAAACCCAGCTTGTTCAAATTTACAAAAAGCTCATGAAGGAAAGCAAAAAATGAGGTCCATGTAAGTGAGAACACTGCGATCAGGTGGTTGGTGGAATTTTTCTCCCCCCCTTATCCCCAGAAAATGTCTAACGCATTTTTAAGGCTTGAGGAGTTGGTCTTCTAATCATGGTTCAAAGTTCTTTCAGACTTTTTGGAAAGCCTAGAAATACAGCATAAAGAGAGGATCATAAAATCATAGAAAAGCTTGGGTTTAAACAGATCTTGAAAATTATCTAGTTCCTACCTCTCTGCCATGAGCAGGGATGCCACCCATTAGACCATGTTGCTCAGGACCCCAGGCGACCTGACCTTAAACACTTCCAGGAATGGGGCATTTACAACTTCTCTGGGCAGCCTGTTCCAGTGCCTCACTACCCTCTGAGTAAAGAACTTCTTCCTGACATGTTATCTAATGCTCTCATATTTCAGTTTAAAACAATTCCCCCTTTTCTATCATTATCTGCCTGTGTAAAAGGTAGCTCTCTCTCTTTTTTTTACAAGCCCCCTGGAAGTAGTGGAAGGATCCATCACATGATATGCTTTGTGCAGAGACCCAACACAAACATACTAGGGAAGTCTGTAACAATCCCCCAGTGGGTGCTATGGAAAGGACCTGCACACATTCAACCTATATGGAAGTAAGATGACATTATGGCTTCAGTGAGGGAGAAGCCTGTGGGTCACACCAACAGGAACATTTTCTCTCCATTTCAGTAGTACAGGAACACTAAGAAAATAATTAAACTTTTAAAAATAGAAATATGCTCCAGTGATGTATTGACCTTGCTCAGGTTATGCCAGTGATATGACCCTGTATACAGCAGTGATAGGTGAAGACCATTCTTAATGGCTGAGCAATCAGTTTTTGTTGCCATAATGAGTCTAACTGCTAGATCAGGATTGGTTAATTTCTGTAGCCTGGGTCATAATATATCTTAAATCAGTCCAGTCACCTCAAACCTCCACTTCAGGGACAGATTTAATTTCTCACACCATAACCAGCACTCTGGCTGCAATCCAGTTATACTAAATGGCTTCAGCAGTGTATTCAGAGGCAATTTCACTTGCTAATCACAAAAATGTAGGCTAACAGTGCTTCCTTCAACACATTTCTTCTGTTCTCACATCCTTTGCTAAGCACAGCCAGAAGGACAGAGCCTAAAGTCTCACACACATAGGGATTCTGATTAATCACAACTTCCAGTTGTTCTTGCATCATGCTTTGACAGATACCTGGAAGAACTGTGCCCAGAAGGCTGAGCTACAAATCAGTTCCAACTGCAAGAAAGAGATCATGCCACTGTGTTCTATCTCTTCTGATAGCCTAGAAAGGAAGCAAACTTTCCTCCAAAGGAAGACTACTACCCTCTTATTTTAGAATTATAAACAAATACCTCAGAATTATCTCCTCTGATAATCTCAAGAGTTTACCTTGTTAGCCCAAGTAGGTTTTACTATTTAAAAGAAAAATCTCTTAAGACACTTTCCTGAAAAAGGATGGAGATGAAGAAACTAGATAGGTGGACATCAAATAGACAGTCAAATGTAATGGTGCTGACCATCTACTGTGTTGTGACTTTGGGGGCCTGAGGTAGGGCTCCAAAAGGTCTGCATTAGATTCTTGACTCTTTAAATTTGTCATAAGCACCATGACACTGACCTCTTTTATCCCAAAGGCAGACAAGACAACAGGTATCTTGTGGTGTGCCACCAGTCAACGAAAACCTCATTTTTCACTTTGGTATCTCACAAGAATTGCATCAGAAAAATCCACAAAACTGCTGAATTATGGCCAGAACATTCCTGTTTTCTTCAGGGTGTTAAGGCTATTCTTATGTTACCCTAGAGTCATCAAGCCTTAAACTCTGTAGCAGCCTTCAGTGCATCCAACCTCTTAATTGGCAAGAGCCTCCTAGAAGCCTACACCACTTACTTGTGCACCTATTAGCCAGCAGACTGTGGCAAATCCACTGCAGCATTTAGTGAATGGGAAATTATGTTGTCAGTGACAGTATGTTTTGAAAGTGACAGAAGGCAAAGTGTCGCATTTGAAGACAGACTGAACAACTGTCACATTTAAGATCCTTGGAAGTCAAGGTCGTATATGAAGACTCACAAATGTCTCACCACTTATTCATATCTTGAAAATTAAGTATATGAGCATCAAGCACTGTTCTGGGAGATTCTTCTGTTAAGATTCTCTCAAGTAATAAAGTTCATTGCATAGTATTATTCTAGTTAAGTTTTTCACTATGTCAGGTATGTTTGAGATAATCAGTCTAAAAAACCAGGACTTCCAACAGCTAAGTTTATCTCATACTAAGGTAAACATCTAAAATAGGTCAAATGAATTGATATTGTTGCTTGTGCATAGCAACATGAGTAAAATCTATTGCTTATTTATTCTCTGAACTTTTCCCCGAGGAATGAAGTATAAGCAATGGAGTATTCCAATGGATAGGTTTTTGGGAGAAGTATCAAGAGCACCTCTGTTCTTTGAAGCCTCAAACTTCAGTTAAATTTAGAAAAACCCTGTAATTTCTTTTTTCTTCTTCCTCTTTCTAACTAGTGACTCGGGGGCACATCTGCATAGTGCTCAAAAATACATAGTGCAAAAACACAAGAAAAGCCATACCAAGCAATTTAACATCTCTGACAATAGATAACGTGTGCTGAAGGCTTTAAGAGGATACAGAAACAGCAGTAGCTCCTCAGAATGCTCTCCCAGCACTGCACGGTCTGCACCTCAACATCCTGAAATGTAGGAGATGCCTTTGCTTAGCGCTTAGAGTATTTTTATCATAGAATATGTTGAGTTGCAAGGGACTCATCAGGATCTTCAAGTCCAATTCCTGTACCTGCACAGAACATCCCAAGAACCCCACCCTGTGCCCGAAGGTGTTGTCCAAATGCTTCTTCAACTCAGACAGGCTTGGCGCTGCTCCTCCACTTCATTGTCTTTAACTCTATGTACAATGTTAGCATCCAGAACACCACACTTAAGGGAACACATAAATAAAAGATTCTACAAATGTATATAGTTCTTGATGCCTCACCTGGGAGAGAACACGTAAGTACCTTTCACAACATGAGGAAAATATTCATTCTGGCTCCAGAAAGGAGCTCACACACACAGCACTGCACTACTCCACACAGACACGACCACACAGGCTAGCAGAAGCTAGATAGCTGATCTCAGTTTCTTCATCTAGATATGCATGTACAAAATACTTGGCTTTCTTTTTTTATTTTAGAAGTTTTAAGCTTTCACAGTTTCGTATTTCATGGCAGTTCATTTTTAATCTGCAGCAATGGTATTTTATATAGGCTGCATTAAAAAAGTTGTAATGTTCAGAAAAAGTACAATGTCTGGATATTAAATAAGATCTGACTGTTGAGCTTCATGTAAACTAACAGGAGCTTTGGGATTTGGCCTGACAATGAATTTGCAAGGCACTTAGCAAAAAAACCCAAACAATATTAACCATGGAAACTGTAATAATAATAACTTGGACTGGAAAAGCAACGTAGCCTGGTAAGTTTAAAGCACGATAACATCGGAGTAGGAGCTACAGAAAGAGCCAAGGGAAAACACAGCTTCATTCTAGATCAATCTCAATCTACAATGCTTTACAATAACTCTTTCCATTAACTCACATCTAGGAGCACGGTAAAATAAAACACTGTCTATCTGGATCAAAACAAAGGTTTCTCCAGTCAATTACAGGACTGCAATTGTGGCAACAACAGATGTCTACAGAAAAATATAACAACAGGGCAGCCATAAAGATTTCTCCTGTGGCTTTCCCAGATTCTAGTCTCTTGAAGTACAAGCAGACTGACACACTCCATGGAATTTTACTCCATTAATTTTCTAATACATTTTCAGACTTTTCAAGTTCTGTGGTAGTGTTCAAACTGCAATATTGTAACAGGAAGAATGAGCTCTTTTTATCCTTTTTGAACCTGCTATCAGATAGGTTTGATGCTCTAATTCACACATTGAAGAATAAAACAAATAATTAAATCCCTATTAACCTCTTCTGCTCTGTTCAGGACTGTACAGAGAATAGAACATGACACATTTTGTCTTAATTTTGTGTTTTTCAGATTGATGTCCACATTGTCACACTAATTGGAAGATGTCTGGTGCTCCTGAGCACTCTTGACACTTCTGAATCTTTTCTGGTATTATTATATTCACACTGAGATGTGAGAACCAGAACTGCATACAACATTCAAGTTGCAGTATAATACAGATAGATTCATTAAAAATGGTGAGATAGATTCATTAAAAATGGTGACATTAAAATGCTTTTGCTTTGCTCTCTATTCTCTTCCTAGTGATTCCAAAATACTGCTTGTTTATTTGACTAGTGCTAAACAGCGAGTCCATGTTTTACAGTCCTTGATCTGTAATTCCATGACCACTTCCCTGAATAGTAATAGCTAGTCCAGTCTGGCATAAAATGCATAATGCTTCTTTGTTCTTCTCTTTATCTACATCACTTGCCTATTGCTTTCTCTGAGTTCTACACACCACTTGACAATTCAGTTCTTCAATGTTGCAAATTCCTTTAAACATCTTTTCAGCCTGTTCTCCATTTTTCTACCAATATAACTTAACATAATCAACTAATAACTTGATTTTTACACTTAACTTTGCTCATATACATCCAGCTCCCGTTTTTAAAAAAAATTTGAGACAGAAATAGTAAGTAAAAATAAAAGACAATTTCATAATTTTATGTCCCGTAAACCCACAGATTTTAAGCCTGGCAGCAACAACCTCTTTCCTCAGTGTTATGAGGGCTGTCTCTGTACTGAAGATGCTAGATATTAGACTTATAGGCCTCCTCTAATACAGGTAAGTAGCACCAAACCCAGTAAGTGCATACAACTGTCTTATTTTGCACCCTAACATTCTGAAATGAAGTGTAACTTATCCTTGAACACACCAGTAGGCTGGGATTCCTACTTAGCCGTGGCTATTCCAAATCGTTGATAAAGAAGTCAGTGGTGTTTATCTCAAGCTCTACCAAGCAGACTTTTGAGCTTACAAGAGCTCTTATCTAAGCTTGCAGACCACAAACTGGGCAAGTGGAACAAGTAGCTTCCTATAGGTCTGTATATAATCCCCACTTCTTGGGAAAAAAAGCCCACCAAACATGCACATCAGCAGAGAATACTATGAATCTGAACAGCTTTTTCAGTGTGCTACAAAAACATGGCAATGCAGGAAAGACATCAATGTTCCAACAGAAATGTTCTATCCTCCCATTTCTGTTCACAATTACAGAGAAGTCATCGACATAATGAACACTTCCTGTAAGTTAAATCACATACCAACAGAGACAAACTTACCTTTTCACCAGGCAGACCTGCAACTCCGTCCGGTCCTTTCACACCCATCTCACCCTACAAAACAAGTTGATCAATTAGAAGCTCTACAGACTGCTGAGGTTAACAACAACTATTCAGGTCATGTCAGACTCAATAGGAAAGCATCTTCTACCTGATTTTTTAGTAATGCAATCACTGTGGAGGAGGATGCCTTACATGTAACACTAAAATCAGCAAAATAAATGCATTTTAAACACCTATAACATCAATTAAGCCCTTCATCAGACAAATACTTGCACATCCACGTTTCCATAAAAGCGAGTCCACCAATTTTAAAGGAATTCATTGCAACAGAAGACTGAAACCAAGAGGGTCCATTTTCAGTTCTACACTGAGAAAGCTCAACATGTAATACAGGTTTGCACAAAGTCATGTGCCTGGAATATTTTTGAAAGACTCTACTTAAATTCCTCTCTCCCTCCCTTTTATCCCCTCAAAGAAACCAAACCTCAAACCATAAGCAATCTATAAGAAAATTTTGGTTTTGAGAGGCAAATGACTGACTGATCAGGAGAGTTATGGAAGATCTCAGATGCTGTAAATTTGACCATAAGTCTTAAAAATGACATAAGAAAACATCAAACACAGAAATTTTGCTAAATAATGTAAAGTATAAGGTTTAAAAAATTAAAATAAAAATCATTTGGATGCCAGAGGAATACAACAAAAGCAGTGAAACCATATAGTGTTCATTTAAAAACAAAGCAAAACATTAGGTGTTCTACCAAGAAAAGAACATTCTCCAGCAAGAATAACATCATTACTCTGGTCTGAAATGAAGCTATTAACCTTTCTGAAGTTGAGAAAGGAGCAGTAAGATTGGCCAGAAGCACGCAAAAAGAGTTGTATCAGAATTATAAAGGTTAAAAAAACCCCTCTAAGATCATCAAGTCCAACCTTTGAGTGAGCACCACCATGTCAATGAGACCATAGCACTGAGTGCCATGTCCAGTTGTTTCTTGAATGCCTCCAGGGAGAGTGACTCCACTACTTCCCTGGGCAACTCATTGCAAGGACTGACCACCTTTTCAAAGAAGAAATTCTTCCTGATGTCCAGTTTGAACCTTCAGTTGCACAGCTTGAGGCCATTTCTTCTTGTCTTGTCATTGACTGCCTGGCTGACCCCCACCTGCCTACAACCTCCTTTCAGGCTCTTGTAGAGAGCAATAAGGTCACCCCTGAGACTTCTTTTCTCCAGCCTAAATACCTCCAGCTCCCTCAGTCACTCATCACAGGACTTGTTCTTACTGAGCATGCACTCAGTCCCCTCACCCAGACCATGGATAAAGATATTAAGCAGCTCTGTCCTAAAAATAAGCCAAAATCCTGTATGTGTGAATAACATGAATCCACTGGTACTGTGAGAGGTAAAGGTTACCTTATCTAATCACCCACAGAGTCACTCTCTTATCTATGCATCCTCTGTTCCCTTCTGCCATTTGCCAGTATTTTAATAGACCAGTACCACTTTGTTACCTTCAGGAGTATATTTTTATACACTGTATAGTCTAAAATTACACAGCCTGCTACACGCCAGGAAGCCTTTAGCCTGTATGACTTACTAGCCAATTAACCAAGGTATGTTTACACTTCTGTTCCACTAACTGCAGACAGACTCCCCATCTTGAAGACAATTATTTTCCACTGCAAAATAAATCTGCAAGTTATGCTTCTATCTTCTAGTTGTGATTTTAATGACCACAGGCTGAAAGGTGGTAGTTTTTAATGCCTTCATGAATATAAATATCAGATAATATAGGTATCTAATAGTATTCATACAAACAGTATCACAGACGAAAACTAAAAATACAGGAAATGCATCTTTAATATTTTTATTTTTTTCCTAATGGCATTTTATTTTCCTTCCTCAGACCTTAAAGTCCTTCACAGCAGTGAAGGACAAGTTGCCAGGACAACAGCTTTGTAAGGTGGTGAACAGTAGTAGTACAAGGCTGGCATTTATAGGTTATAAGGCACAAATATGTAACAATAGCCAAAGGTAGAACCATGAGCTGTAAGTCTACTGTCAGGATTTACTGAGGGTGAAGTGAACAACACTTCAACAGAGCTTCTCATGGGTGGGCAGCTGTTCAGCCATCTCCAGGAAAGCAGAGCTCCATCACATGTAATGGTGACTTGGGAAGACAAACAGCGCCACTCCAGACGTCCCCCCCGCTTCCTCCTTCTTCCTACTGCTTTATACACCATGGCATCATGTGTAGGGTGTGGAATATCCCTTTGGCAGTTGGGGTCACCTGCCCTGACTGTGTCCTCTTCCAACTTCTTGTAATCCCAGCCCCTCAGTGGTGGGGTGGGGTAGGGAGCAGAAAAGGCCTTGACACTGCACAGGCACTGCTTGGCAATAATGAAAACATCCCTGTGTTATCAACCCTGTTTCCAACACAAATCCAAAACACATCCTCATACTGGCTACTGTGAATAAAATGAACTCTGTCCCAACTTAACCAGAACACAACATCACCAGAAATATGCAGGTAAAAAAATGTGTCTGTTAGCAAAAAAAGAAAAAAAGAATTCACATTTAGAGAATATGTTAGGAGAAAGAAAACGCATCCCATAGACAGCATCACTCCAGAGTTTCCCTGGTACTGTGGGAGCAGCAGGGAGTATATAGATGAGGAAGTATCATCCCTGTTACTCCCAGCAGAAGCCCCCAGCTGTCTTCTGTCCCATCAGTGCAGGAGCTCAGCCTCACCAAGGCCTGAGCTGGGTGTCTGGTTTAACTTCTGCACCAGTACCAGTGACTGCTGGCTCCTCTGCTCCTGTTTCAGCTCTGGAATGGCCCCACTGGGGAAGTGTGACATCCCCCACACCTCTGAGCATCTCAGAGTGGTGAAGACTTGCTGCCACCATCTCCACTCCTCAGAAAAACTTAAACTCAGGACTGAGATGAATACTGGAATGGCAAATATGGTAAAAAAGACAATAAGTAACATTTCAGAGTTTTTAATTAAAAAAAATCTTGTGTTCCTAATGATATTTTCCTTTTTTAAATTTGATAGCTTGGATGATTAGATAGTAAGACATAAGTAGGACTATCCATAAATTCCTAGGTTGGTAAGCATGAAGTCTTTCCTTCTGCTTACTGTAGGATTTTATTTTACTAAGCATACTGGCAGTTGCTGACTTTGTCATAACAGCCAGCCAGCCATATTTTGCTCACTTTTCTTCCTTTTCTTGAATTCCAGCTCCTAGGTCCCTATCAATAACCTCAGCAACAAAGACTGGGCCAGAAAGGAACCATTCTCCAGGCTGCACAACACAATAGAGACGTTTTAGGTGAAATCAAGTCAACTGGATTTTAAGAGGAAAGTCAGAGTAGCAGGAAAGAAAGATTAGCGAGGAAAACAGGCAGAAAGAACAGTTCAGACACTTCACTTGTTCTCCAGGAGATCTTTTTTCATAGCACTCTATTACAAATATTTTCCTAGGGCAATAATACATTGCATAAACCTATCTCCACCAATCCCAAAATAGCCTTTTAAATGTCTTTTTCCTTAAGTAAAATTTAAATTAATGAAGTTGAATAGCAATAAATTTCTCCATGGTGTGCATCAACAGGCTTTTTAACATTTGAAAGCAATCTGCCTCTGGCTTTTTGGTCCCTGCTTCACTTACAGCATTAACCAATGACCTTAGCACAGCGAGGATTGGTTTAATGTTCAATCAAAATATTTAATTCTGTTTAGATCTCAATTTAAAATATTTCATGGGCACTAAGTCTGCTTAAAAGAAATAAAAGCAGAAAACACAGGGCTTTTTTAGGCTCTTCGAGGGAGAAAATCAGTTTATATATTCAGCATATATGTAATGATTCCAATTATGGTCATTAATAATCTGTCTTTCTGAAGAATTTCTACATACTGAGGACAAAACAGGATCTTTACAACATTATCAAAAGACATTTGCTAACAACAAATATGTTTGTATAATTCTGAGTAGCTAAATATGATGACGAAGTAGTACAAATTGCAACCAAATAGAAAACACAGTAGACATCTCACTCAGATCAGCAGAAGAGAAAACCCAACTCCACGGCAGATATCAAAATGTGTCAAAATCACAGGAGGCTTCCACCTAACTTGTGTCTACTTGCAACTTGTGAAATACACTGTGCTAAGAATCAAGCTGCCATGAGAATAATACAGCATATTATTTAGGGATAGTCCAAACAAAGTTGGTCTCAGCATTTTTTTCAGTTTTAATTATTGAGAAATTAAAGAACAGGAGGTGGTCCCTTGCTGCAGAAGCTGATCTCCCAGCAAAAATATCCAGCAGAGCAAACCAATTATTTCATGCCCGAAGTATCAGAGATAATAGTTTTGAGTGAAGAACTGTCCTCATTAAGCCATAATGCAAGGCCAGGTATACAAACAGGAAGGTCATTCACACAAATGGCATAATTTTGATCAGCGATGCTTCTGTTCAGATGCACAGCTTGCCAGAGATACATCAATATTTGCATGAATGCTTGTTCCAGTGAAAATATGGCGTTTCACTCCTTTGGGCCTGCAATATACTTTGAATTTTGGCTCAGACCTCTTCAGAGGTACTAAGATGAGCCAAGAGTACAGGAATGAAGTGGACACAGGCTAATAATTAAATTCAAAATGCCTAAAATGGCTTATAAGCGATCATACTTTATACTGGCCAGAGCTTAGATGTTGCTCAACAGTCTGACCTTAGGGAACAATGACATTAGACTGAAGAGAAGGGCAATTTTGAGGGGCTTGAGTATAGCCTAATGTCAATCTGTGTAGGGAGAGACTTCCTTGTCAATCCCACAGCAACAAAAAGTGATGTAAATTCAATCATACAATTAATTAAAGTGAATGGGAAATTGGAATGAGATAAATAAAAGGATAAGAACTGTTGTGCTGAAAACGAGATAATAGCAACAGAATTAGAAATTTCTCATGAAAGAATGTAAAATATTAACATTTCCACTTGGATGCTGCAATGGCAAGGACATTTAAATATAGTTAGTTGGATGACTATGGTAATATGAGTTAGAAGCAAAGGAAACAATAAAATGAGAAGCTGAGCACAAGCAAAGGGGGAAACATGCTGAGAAGCCACACACAACTTAGAGAAGACCTGTTTTTTTGTAACTGACCAGCAAAGTTATCAAGAAGCTGCCTATTTTGTGTATAACATATTACAAGACACTCAGCCAGAGTCTGTTAGTTTCCTTTACATAATCTGACAATAAATCATGTATCCTACATGCCTGGAATGTTCTGGAGCCTTTCTGCCTCTTCAGGTCTAATTATTGATGTAACAAGGCTGTCATTGAGAATGAGTGTAACTGAAAACTTGCGTAAATGCAGAGTCAATGAGAAAAATGGTATTAAAATCTCAGAGAATGCTGCTTTCAGCTCCATCATGGCAGGCACTGTTTAACACAGGATTTGTTTGCTCCCAAAGGTCAGTGAGCCAATCCTGATCACAGTCATACTGTGCCCTCCATCAAACCCGCCTTCTCCATCCCCCCAAAAAAGAAAAAAAACCCACTGCAAAGCTAAAAAGTGACAAGTACTGGTCAATTATAAGAAAAGTTCAAATTAAGTAGCTTTCTACCTGCTTGGTGTACTACTCTTGACTTTAACCTGCTGATTCATTCAATTTTGTGAAAGGATAATAAATGTCAGTATACTCTCTTTAGGTTGAACTGCTGGGTGCAGCAGGGTTCATTGATTCTTAAATAGTTCCATGCACAGAGAATCCATGCAATGAGGTTCTTGTAAAATAAGTGGGAGAACAGAACCAGAAGTGGTCACAGGCACTCACATGCTTTATTTAGAGACACTATGCTCGGCACGGTAAATACTGCTGATTGTCTGGGAGATTAAATGGTAAAAAAATCAGACTTGTGAGTTCTGCTTTCCCAGCTTAGTAGCAATAATGGTCTAAATGGGTCAGGTCAGGAGCAGAAGAGCAGTTTCCCAAAATGCTAGGAAACTCCCTATGCTGGTGGCATAGGCTAAAACTAAAAACTGACAATTGTTCAATACGCTCAGGATCAAAACTGTGATTAAGTCTGAAAACTGACAGCAGTCCTTCTAGGTTCAGCTGTACTATAGAAACTAACATGACTGAACTTTTTTTTTCAGCTAAAAATACAGCTTGTGTCAAAAGTGAAATATATACTGGAGGGTAGGAATTGTGGTGGGGGGCAATATACTATCAAGGAATGTTCTTAATTTCAACCAACTGCGTACGTAAGCCTTCTCAGAACTGGACTGTTTTCAGCCAGATACTACAGTTGTTGGAGCAGCCCTGGCTGTCTTCACTGTTTCAGATCACATAATAAATGGTGTGCTGCAAGGTAGGATGTTGGGTTAGGATAACTCCATCCCAAACTGTGGATTAGGACATTCTAAGCATCTTCCTCTTACCCTGCATTCCCTGAACTCAATTCCTATCTCACTGTCTTTGTGGCAGATTTACAATAGTTTATTCAATTTCCCCCCTGTAATAGCACATAGGAAACACATTCCCAGACATAATTCAGCATCCTCCAACAAAATTTAAGGAATGGAGTGGAAAGGGAAAACATGTTGACCTACATAATTAGGAAATTCCAAGCTACATATCATAAGAATGCCGTGGTAAGCTTTGCAGGATAATTCAGAAAAGGCCCAAGGTAAGGACCAACTGGCCTGTCCTAGAGACTTGCCAATGTCAGATTCTTCTCTCTTCACAATTAACGAAGTTTCAGGTACGAGTGTTGTCAAAGAATATGCTGAGGTCATATTTCATACCCTCATACTGATGATTGCAAGGATGATTCCACCACACGGGATTCTGTCCATCTGCAGTGATGTACACACATGATATGGAAAAATTCTCGTCAGACTGAATACACACCTTCTGTACAGGGCCTGGTGACAGGGCTGGGGAGGCATGTGCTTCCCAGGCAGGTAAACTGTTTCACAGAGTTGACGAGGTGACCCCAAAGATGTCAGGCAGGGAGCTCACACACAGAGCCAGACACTGACTGATAAAGGATCAAACCTGTGTTCAGACAGATTCCTTTAAGGAATAACAGGATCCATATAGTTCCTATTCAAGAAAGATAAGCCAATGACAAGGTTTGAAAGAGAAGATTCAAGTGATATTTTACCTTTTCACCTTTCTCTCCTTTTTGGCCTGGCAAACCAGCTACTCCCGGCAATCCTGCTTCTCCCTGATTTTAAAAGAAATAAAAAAGTCAACAAAGTAGATCTAAAATATATTTGGTTAGGTTTCCTGTCTTTGTCACAAATGCCTAACAAAGCAAATGACTCAATAAATATGTGCAACACCCAGGAGAACTACTAAAAGAAAACAAACATTATGTAGACTATAATTCATTCTCAAGTAAAAACATTTACACTAAATATAATGCCTAAATACAATTCTCAGTTTTACCATGGTACGTTTTTGGGTGTATATTCAAACAATTAAACCTTACTGACATCTCTAACTTCATATTAACTAAATCCAAAATGTACTGCTTCTTAACTGGGAAACACAGTGCAAGTACATTACAATACTACAAACCAGTAAGATTTTTTCATGACTACAAAAAAACCCTAATTATTTTTATATCTAACAGGATTAAACAGCATGATGCATTAAAAAGCAACAGGAAAACTTTATACTTTATTTGGAAAGCAGTAGCATCTCTGTGTGGATTCTTGCCACATCCCTGGAAGCGTGTATATTTTGCTGGCATGAACAGTCACTGGTGATGAAGTCGTAGTCAGTAACCTCTCCTCACGTGGGCACTACAACAAAAAGATTTTCTGGTTTTTGGTCCACTTTGTTTAACAGGTAAATACCATACAACCACTAGCTTTAAGTTACCTTCCATTTTAATACTCCTGTACAAATCATACATGGAAAGTTGCAACAACTTCCAAACAGAGAATAAAGCCGTAAAAAAATGAATTCTAGATATTGCGATCCTTCTCTTCTAAAATTGATACCAGTTAAAACTGATATGAGTGTCCCACCTCTTTCTCCCAAAAGACAGGGGAATAAAGAGGAATAAAGTCTCCCAAAATTAGAAGTAGTGAAACAGAAAATGTCCATGGGGAGAAAAAAAAAAAAAAAGATAGAACTTCTCAGTCTCATCAGTCTCATTCTGTCCTGTGCCCTGCCCCTAAGTGCAAAATATAAAAGTGAGTGCTAAGGAAAACTCTTTTTTCTTTTTTCTTCTTTTTTTTTTTTTTTGGTAGTTAAACACTTCTGGCATGCATTGTTTGGAAACAAACAGAAAAGCCCTGAAGCCAAGATTTACCTGTCTGTGACTCCTGAGAACTGAGCCAACCTGAAGAAATACTATAGAACAAACCAACAGAACGCGATAAATTTCAGAAACTCTCACTAAGATGGTTTTTTTTCAAGCCTTCTGTCAGAGAAATTGCCACGGGGTTTACTGCTCAACATAAAAATTTGTATCCAAGTATAAATTCCTTCCCTTAAATGATTGAAATCTAGTTGGGTAAGGAAGTTGTGAAAAAATAAATCAGAATTTGTAATGCTATTTTCAATATGAAAGTCATCAACAAGTAGTCCCCCGTTTCTTACATCTTAAACATAAAACATACAAATGAAACTGATGATGCTTTTAGCTATATAGATGAATGAATGTTTAAGTGTTAGCAAGAAAGCCTATTGTTGAGTTTTTTGTGTTCATATATAATTAGGGTTTGTTTTGTTCTTGCCTTTTTTTGCTACTGTGTCATAACTGCTCAATAAATTGTATTTCCAAGCACCAAGTGGAATCTACAGAAATTTCATTCATTCTACTTTTTCATAAGGTTATACATTCAAGAGAAAGTCTACATTACTATCAAAAATATATTTAGAAATACATTTCAACTATTAATCATTGTTTAAAATGGAAATTTCTCCCTGAAATTAGATCATGTTTCTTTCATGCCTCTGGGCACCAAGCAGTCTTCTGCTCCTCTATTCTTGGGCAGATTTCTCTCTCCAATCCAGGCACACTTTCCCCTATCTCTTTGTGGATGTAATCAATCAGTCCTTCTACACACTCCAGGTTTTTTTTGCTGACTACAACCTTGGTGGTGATGGCACTGTCCACTGTCTCAGAGGAGCCTGATCTTACAGATTGCTTATGACTAGCAGGCCAATAATTTAACACAATGTCTTTCTGAGGCTATTTGTGGTTTGTTTTTTTTCTTTGATGGGCTAGACTGTGCAAAATAATTACATCTACAACTTCAAGCTGTGGTTCTACTGTCTTCTAGTTTGCACTGATTCTTGTCTATCAAAACAAGAGGTAAAAGTGAACCCTTTAAATTAAATCAAAGTTTTCCCTTATGTTAAACAGTACATACACATCAGCATGTGCATTCTAAAGAAGAAAATATTTAATAGAATCAAAAAGGGTGGAAGAGACCTGTAGGATCAAGTCCAACCATCAACCTACCACTATAACTTGCCAATTATGAAAGACCCATTTCTCCATTTTAGTGTATTGAAATAAAGAAAACTCAACACCATCCTCTTTTCCTTCTCTTCCACTCTCATGCACTCTTTCATGGGCTTTATTTATATCATTTGTAAAGCTTCATAAGATGCAACTGTTACTGAAACAGCCTCTGTTGTTTGAAACCATACTCAAGACATGGCAGTGATTTGTTTCCTACTCTCCAAGGCTTCTTCAGTTACTAATTAGACATTAATCTATGTTAAGAAATGCATTTAAAAAGCACTAGCAGCACCTAGTGCCTTTTGCTGATGTTCCACTGTACCATTAATTTAGGCAGCAAAAAACTCTACCATGACTCCAGACATGGAATTCATTTTTAGAAGGTAATTAACTATCACCTCTATTGAATTTTTTTACAACTCTTTAGCAAGAAAAAATAAAGTAATTTCTTTTGTATTAACATTTGAATTTTAACAGATAACTTACCAAGTCTGCAGATATTTCACAACACGTATCTTCTGTTGCAAGTTGTGAATTACAATAAACTGCTATGTGGTGAAGTTCAATCTATTAAGAAATATAAAAGAAATTAATACGAGGTGTAAAAAATTTTGCCTTACGGCATGCTTTTTCTTATCTTGGTGTAGTAAACTTTCTCTTTCAACCACTGCATATTTCCGAAATGCTAGAAAAAGACAAATCCAAAACAATTCCTTATTTAAGGAACAAATTATGCAGTCTATTATTTTGATGTAAATCACATTTTAGATTTCGTTTATTTTCATGTAAGTTGCATCCATCTATATTGGTTTGCTATATAACACAGGCATTTTAGCCTTGTAGACATCCTGTGCAAACCTTCTTTTCAGGATGTAATTTTCCTCTGCAGGAAACTAAAATAAAGGTTTAGTAAACCCTCTATGACATACATCTATTGCTTTGGACAGACCTTTGCCTGGACATTGCCACTAAATCACCTGAGGAGCAAAAATCACAAATTCTGTACATAAAGCTTGTGTTTCAGAGACTTTGGGTGGATTGGTGAGAGGAGAAGAAAGTAAAATTCTAACTAGCTATTCTATTCATATGCCTCTTTCTGCATCAGTTTTATATCCTCTCAATCTCCCTCTTCCACTTAGTATTGAGAAAAGTGGCTGTTGGTACAGGATCCGCTCTGCTGCTTCCATCAGCTTTAATCCTCTACTGTTTTCCTGCAAACGTGGAAATCCCAATTGACAACTTCCACTGAGAATTATCCAGCTCCTACCATTCAACCAGCAGAAAAAACCTGCTTTCTCCTGCATGCTATTTGGAAATGAAGAGACTGCACACACATTTCAAATAACGTTGAACTCAAGTCTCAGAAAATAAAACAAAGCATGAGCTTGGCTCCATGAAATAAGAGCTCTGAGCCCAGGCCAAAGTGCTTAGTGCCCCACAAGAATGAATCCTCCTGCAATGTTAGCTTGCAGTTACAATATGCTATTTTCCTCTGGAACCCTACAGTGTACATAACATTGCTGAAGCTTTCTGATGGTCACTATAAACTCCAAGGCAGATGCTTTAAACCTGGTAGCTGCATGTCAGTGTACTTAAAACAAACAGATATTTTCTGAAGATTTCAAATTACTTGCTGTGCTTTCAAATTACTTGCTTTCAAATTACTTTCCTCTTTGCATGAGGAAACAGCGGAGAGCATCCCTGGGACAGAAAATAGCACAGAATATTATGGGGTTTCCTTGGGTAATTCTTGCACCAAAAGGCTGCAGGAAACACGCCTCCAGCCACTTCCTAATCCCTCCCTTTTGGATAAGGGAGAGACAACTATGAACAATGTGCCCCTATTTCTTCGTAGCTGAATTACTCTAGAAGACCTCAATAGAGAGGTAATCCTTAATTATTTTCTGTCTTCCCTTTAGCAAAGACAGACAAAGTGTAACAGACGACTGATACAAACCTATAAATAGATCTCACTAAAAGTGAAAGAAAAAAATTAGGACTGCAAGTTATCTTTAAACATAGCAATAATATATCTGTAGTAATTTGGTGGCTCTTTCTCCAAATTAAATACAGAAAAGCAGACTCCTTAAACCAGGACTGAGTTTTATGCAGTTACTTTGGAAACAGCTTTGTCTTAGCAGATGCTACAGCATTGAATAATGTTTAGAGAAAAACACTTAAGGACTTCAAATTAAGAATACACACTCAAAAATAATGACTGTGTTTGAACATTTTATCTACGTGATTCTTTACAACTGTATTAGTAAAAGCATGGCTAAAACATTACTTCAAGTTATCTGTTTGTCCTTTCATACTACTCACATCTACAGGCTTATCATCTGCAGCACGAGAGGCAATCAGTGTCCTTCCCTGCAAGTCAATGGTGAATTTTTCATCAATCTGCTTTCTCTCAATTAAATTACAATCCAAATAGAGGGAAATGATCCCTGACTGCACGCTAATACCAAGCTTATGCCACTGCCGATCAAACAATGGATAAATTTCTCGACTCTTGAAAGTGTAGTGCAGTATATTTCCCTGAGAGGATTTGGTCATATACTCCACCACCTTTTTTGTACCATCCAGGAGGACAGAGATCTAAAAGCAAGACAAAATAAAAGAAGTGGTTATTTAAAAGGTATAAGAAAGAAGCACACATGTAAACCATATATAAAAAAAATATTTCAACTACATACACTGGGCAAGAATTATGTTGTGAAGCATTCTTTTATGTAACTTGGTAAATACTTATCAGCTATAAATTATAATATGCATTTATTCTGTTTTGCAGTCTAAACTGAATAGATTTTGCTAAATTTCTGTCATTCCTGCAACAAATTATCAATTACTTCAGAGCAGTCTGTATTTCATATAAACTTTAGCTAAATCCATTAATGAAACATCCATTATTACATGGGGGGGAAAAAAGCAGGAGAAACTTTGAAGAAGTTTAAAGAAGAAGAAGAAATAAACCAAAGATGACTCTAACCTCAGGTGTGTCATACTGATTTAAAACTTGCCATATATACCAACGCTCTTTCTTGGTATTTCGCCGTATACGGAATGTAGCAACTAGAGAGTATTCTTCAGGAAGCCCATTTGGAAATACTTGCCTGGAACAGGAGGGAAGAAAAAGATTTCTTGTTATTTGTATACAAAAAAAAGACTGCTTTAAAGGAATGAACAGAAATTACACCTAGAGAAAACAAGAAGCCAAACACTTGCTCCCACTCATACACATTCACAGGCTTCAGCATTCAGAAGTGTTTCTTCTCAAAAGTAATCCAGTCTCTTTATAAGAATAAATGACTTTAAGTTTTGTAATTAATTTTTGTTCTAATTTTTTTAGCATCTCTGATTAATATAAATAGGAATCTAAAAAGAAATTATGTAAAGTGAATGTCCCACACAAAAGTATTTTAAAATACATGTTTTCCCAGTTTATTGCTTGGGATACTTGAATAAGTTTTGTAAAGGATTTGTGGAATAATCCCCATCCATGGAGACTTTCAAAACACAGCTGGACAGGGCTCACAATAACCTGATCTAACTTTTAAGTTGGTCCTGCTTTGGGCAGGGATCTGATCCAGGGATCTCCATAGGCAATGACTCAGACATCTTGAGCATCAGAACAGTTGGACTTTAGCAAGCTCGAAAAAAAATAAGGAATGTATTTTAGAACAAACGATTTACTGTCGTTTGATTTTGTTATTCCTTTCTTACCTAAGATGCGTCAAGGTCTCAAAAAAATCTGACCTATATCACAGAATGCACCACTACATCACTTCCATGAACTCTTTGAAAAGTTTGTATTTCACAAAAAATGAAATTCCTACCTCAACTCTACAGGTAACCATTAAATATACACTAATCCTGTAGTAAATGCATTAGGATGGTACAATCAACTTATTTAATTTGAAGTTTCTGCATCTAAAATTATTTATTTTCTAAGACAGAGGTGAGAAAATTAAAACCACAGATCTCTACACAACACAGGAGTAGCAAAAGTGTTCACATTGCTGTTTGCAATCAGCTTGCCATGCTGCAAAAAGCATTCCCTGCATCAGAGCTCAGGAAACCTGAAGACCCCTCATGCAGCAGAAAAATTTCCTCCATTTTATTTCCCACAATCACGTGAAGTAAATGGCTTAGTTCTAAAAAAATACTGATGTGATTACAATTTTATGGCAATGTGCTATAAAGCTTTTCTTGAAAACAAAACAAAATAAAGCAAACAACAAAATCAGGGGCAAAGAAAGAGCAAAGCACTACAGCTGATGAAACAAGAGCCCCACAACCCTCCTGGAAATTGTTGTACTTAGGATTTCAGGAAAAATGCCTCCTGTGCTGAGAAGCCTAAATCCTGCCAAAGGGCTTCTTTAAGGACTAGCACCTATTTAAGTCCCTTATGTGGGAATCACACTTCTTTGGCTTATTTCCCACAGCTGATTCCTGTTTTATCGTAGGACCAAATTGGCTGCTGTCCCACATTGTTAGTGGACCCATATGCTGCTGTACAGCTATAGACATTGGAATGTCAAAAGGCAAGGCAAAAGAGAATAGGCTTGGCTGCATTTAGGCCTAGATTTCATACTTTGTATTTCAAATATAGCGTAAAGAATATATTTCATGATTTATAAAAAAATACCTTTACCAGGCATGAGTGTGTGACTGCAGAACAATAAACTATCTGGAGATGGGATCAGCCCTATGATTTCCTGCACCCCAGGCAGGCTAAGGAGATGGTATCTCAGGTTTTCAGCTGTAAGCTACACAGGATATCTGGCTGTGGGAGCATCTGATTAGCTCTCCAAAATCAATTAGCTTTCCCAGCTAAGTTCCATACTGGGGACCCTGGGTGATTCACATTAATGGACAAAGGACAGACAACTGTTGAAGAGAAATGATCATAATTCTTCATCAAATGAAAGGAGGGGAAACTATGATTGTTACTGTAGGTCTGGAACAGAAGCAGTCTTTGGGCAAGGTGGCACTAATTTCTACACACCCACCCACCACTCCATCACTTTTTACTGTATGCCTTCCTAACACTTTCACAGCCATTTAGATGTATGGCAGTACTAAGTCTTCTAAAACATTGTTTCTTTCAGAATTCTCTGAAATAAGTTTGATTGTGTGAGTACACATGATATAAATTTACCTTCCTTAACTGTTTACCAAACCATTCAGGAAACAAAAAAAGAGCTAAGGTATGGGTCAGCATTACAAAACCCAGCAGGAGTTCACTCTAACTTCCTTGCCTTTGAGCTGACAAAGAAAACAGTATTGAGAGAAATGAGAAAAGCAGAAAAGATCAAATTAATTCTTAAGGATATTACTGATTTTAGTGAAGTCAACTAAAGAGGCAAGATTTAAGCAGAATTTGACCAAGGATAAATTCAGTTATTTTGTGAATATTACTTAGGTAGGAAAGTACTTCTGGTGATCAATGGATTTAACCCTGGGCTTAAAGTAGGGACAACCTGAAAATTGTATCAGGTTATTGTAAGTCCTGTCCTGCTGAGTTTTGGAAGTATCTAGAATGGAAATTATTCTGCTACTCTTTGGGAAACCTGTTCCAGTATCTGGCCAACAAACAGCAAAAATTTAATATACAACTACCATATACTGGATATATAACTTAACACAGTTAAGAAGCAGTACCTTATTTTGGGAAGAGTTATCATTGGTACCTATGTGAAGATTGCTTGGTGACCAAAAAATCATTAACAGATGCTTTAAAGTATACACTTCACAGACAACCCTTCTAGTTACATAGTGAACATGAAAAGGAACAAAGTAATGGGATGAAATACCCAAAAAACCAGCAGGCTATCTGGTACCACACACAATTTCCCACATGCTCTTGCTCCCTGAATGACTTTAAGTGACTGTAACAGAATAAAAAAACATGCATTGAGCACTGAAGTGACTTAGATACACATGATTAGTAAGACACTTCAGTAGTATTTAAGTATTATTACCATGCTATCTTCTACTCTCTAAATAAATTAAAAATCTTCAAAAATCAGCAAAGTATGTACATGTTTTAAACAATAAATATATTATGACATTTGATGACACAAATAAAAGACCAAACAGAAAAATGAACATAAAACTTCATGCTGGAACAGGAGAAAAGCCAAACTAAAATGTCACAGAATACTGAATTTGAAATTCAGAAATTCTTTGAATGTTTACTATACTGTTTCACCTAATCACATCTACAAACATTTAAAACCTGAGAAAACCTGGAAGGTATTAAGTACAGGGTGAAAACAATAAAGGAACAGTATTAAACATTAATAAAAAATTCAAAAGCAAGTTGTTCCACACGTCCACAACCCAGAAAGTACTCCAACACAGAGTATTTTACCTTTCCACATGGCACAGTATAAAAACAATAAGAAAAGGAGAAACAAAAAGGGTGAAGGAAACCTACATCAAGCGCACCTCAAAGTCTACGGATATACAGACAGCACAGAGAACATGAACTTAGGGTAGTAAATCATGGTGTCTACACCAAAAGCAGTAAGAGAGATGACAGGTTTTCAAGTTATAGTGTTACAGAAATACGGGTAGCAACTGGTAAGTGTGCAAATTTATCTATGAAGACAAGACAAAAGAACTTACAAATTAACACAGACAGGAAGATAAGAGTATACTTGGCTTCTGATCTCTCAACCAGGAAGTTTTTTGGACAACAGTGTCTGAACAAAATTACATCATTACACCTAGGAGCAAAAAAACTGAGGTCTTCATTAAAAGAAAAGATCTTTTTCAGTGGAACAACAGTTAAGTTCTCCCATTCTTGTTTAATTTCCTTACCAAACCAGACATCCTTCCTAGATAACTTCTCAAACCTTTAAGGCTATTAAAAAGGTGCTCTCTTCCTCTTCTACACTCAAAACACTCATGACAGCTGTGGTTTGTGTTGAATTCAATGCTGTCCAAGCTTGCTATGTGTGATTGAGGCACAGTCAATGGCTTAGGGCACCTCTAGGGACATGGGCAATGTTCCTCCATCTCTACACACATCTTTGAGTCACAATGAAACTTGGGTGGGAGTTACATGCCTGTCTGCTTAAGCCATGGTGCTCCTAAGCATGCCTGGAATTTATGCCCAGACGCCAGGGGAAATCAGTTGTCCAAAATTATTCATTTTAGGTGCCACTAGGGGTTGGGTGGTGCTTGAGAGTGGGCAATTTGAATTATTCTCAGACTCAGGCGCCCAGAGTCTGATTAAATTATACTTTAGGTGGAATTTCAACAGTTTGATTCTCTCCCTCTGTCCATTTTTTTCAGTAGTATATAATAAAAAATTAAAGTTGATGAATGGAGCACTGTATTCTTAAAGTAAAGCACACCCTTGGTGGAAACTACTGAAAACAATAGCAGGAATTGAAGCACATGAACTGAATACAGAGGTTTGAATTTATACCACCCTGGTCTGCTGGACTGAGGCCTCAGCTGGCAAATTGAGGAGACCATCAATAGCCAGCAGGAAGATTCGCAACACTATAAAGGTTTTAGATTGTACATAGATCTGCTACAAATCCATACATTCAGGTATTTCTTAATGTTTCACTGGTTGAAACATGAGGCAAACGCAACCAGAATGGTAAAAAACACTCACATTCTTGCAACAACTGTGTGCCACTCAAAGTATGTGTATACAGAAAGTTGCAAAGGCTTCTGCTGCATTCTCCTCCTTTTTACTGGATCAAATGTAGCCATAATTTTTCCTAAAAACAGGTGTATATTATGATTGTACATTATGAGGTTACCATAAGAGCAGTTACAAGAATGTTGCATGAACATTACCACTGTATTTGTGCATACTTTTTACTGTTTATAAAGACTAAGTATAGAATGATTTTTGGCAAAATATTTCTTTATTCATTTGTTTCCTCAAAAGTTCTGCAATGCAGATACCCGCTGGAACTTGTAGTGCTAGCATACTAAAAGAAGTAATTATGAATGAATTAACTGTGTATTCACTGTGCTATAAATAGTTTTAGTTCTATCTTTGTAAAGCAGCATTGAGTTACCCATATCAAATTTAGTAAGGCAATCCTTTATTTACCTTTTGTTTTTATTTTTAAAAAAGCACTAATGGAAAAGCAGTATCTATTTTTAAATCTTATGAACTGTAATTGTTCCATATCGAATGAGAATACACTACAGTATATGATAAACTTCCGTATTTACAAGTATCAATGAAGCCTCCAGCTTGCTGTATATCTTCCAAGAAGAGAAAGATGAGCCAACTTGCATTTCCTGAGAGTGAAGTGAGAAATGTTTAGAGTTTATGGCAAGACATATCTTTTCCAGCTGACATATACCATTACCTGGTATATGTCACTTGTAACATGACAATGTTAGAATAATTTTGTGACCAGAGCTCAAGGAGTTAGTTTAAAAAACTTTTCTGTGTTGGTTAATGATTTATTTTGTACTTCATTAATGGAGACACTGAAATTTTAACTTTTTCATGCTTGCAAAGAGTTTAAACTCATATCTGTTATGAATAAAGAAAAGCTCAGGTGGACCAAATACAAAAATCTCCACAGTATTATCAACATTTCTACCACAAATTGCTGTATTTTTGATTCTCTGTTTTTACGTAACTTGACTGGTAGAACTGGAGAACAAGAATCAACTAACTAGAACAATTTACCAATCCGTGCCTAGAAAGTGTATTTCAATATATTTTCAAATAAAAGCTAAGAACAGCTGTCTTTTCTGTCAGAATAAGAAATAATTTCCTTCCCATCCATCTTCCTCAAATCACATTAAGATGCTCTATGCAGTTTCATGTTACATTAGGCCTCAAGTTGTTTTCATACGACACATTATATGATGCAACTCAAGGGAAACTATTCAGACAGCTTAAGAGTTATTAATTACTTAGAGAGAGCTCAACCCACTCATGAAATGTACTGCTGAAAGTAAAGCTGCAGATTATTTTAGCATTGAGAACAGGGATTTATATAATATTTAATATACTTCAACATGCCTCTGCTTTCATTTACAGAACAGGTATAGATTAGCTGACTCTAATATACAGGCTGTTCAGGAATTTTTTGGAATGAAAGTCAAGTGTATTGATATCAAAATTTTAAAGGGCATTTGAAAAAAAAAATGGTTTGAAAGGGGCACAGAAATACCAAAACGATTATGCCTGTGCAAAGTACTTTTACCCCAGGGTTTCCAGCAGTATTCTGTATCCTTATTTACAGGAATTATGGTGAACTTCTGGCCTTAAAAAAGTCAAAGGCCAGTCTTCCTTTGATTTTAAAGATGTCAGACTAAATGTCTGCTTTCCAAGTTTAGCCTATTTCTGTGTATTTTAAGTTTTCTGGAAAAAAAAAATCAGCAGTAATAAGAACAACACAATTAAAAGTAGTAATAAATAATAATGGATATTGGAAATACAACAAATTTCCTTCTCTTTTTCTTAAGTAGAATTCTGCTGAATTTTGATGAAGTTTTTAGAAATTTCAGGTCAACAAAGAATTTTGGAGTCTTACGTTGTAGAAGGCAGCTTTCAGCACTTTTGATGAGTTACACACTTGCTGGTTTGAGCAACATGGGGCAGAGGGATACCAGAAAGTGTTGTCCAATTCCATGATTCAGGGAAAGCAGTGGGAGGGGAAATGCCTTCCCCTGTGTGAAGGAACTAGAGACCCATGTTTTTCTTTTTTTGTTCCCCATCTCTCAATTTGTTTGCTACTCTGGTCATCTAAGCAAAAGAAGCAGTCTGAATGCAAGATCGGTGTCCAGCATAAGGAGCAACAAGATCTATCTATGCTAAAATATATAAGCAACCAAAAGAAAATCATCTGTTTTGAACTCAAATAATTTCCGATTGAGAATTATGCTCTTCCTAGATATATACCTCGTTCTACTTTCCATTTTGTACTGACATGTAGAACTGCAGACACGTGCATTCCCCATCCCTGGTTTTGTAATCGGTTTCTACTTCACTGTAGGGGCTGAAACCACCCTGCACACATGAAAAAGGGGTCTTATTGTTCAGCATGAACAACCCAGGAACCTCCAGTGCTTTTCCTTACTCAGAACCACACTAATAAATTGACTACCCCATAGGAAAATTTACTTAGGGTCTGACATTTCTTGCAAGCAACACACACAAAAAAAAAAAAATCAAAGTTTTTTCTTTGGAGATTAACAGCAGAATCCAGAGTAGTGTGATGATCTGTTCTTTTCTTCAGTGGGTTTGATTGTCTCCAAAGATACAGTCTTTGTTAAAAATTTAAACCTAAGATGTGCTTAAGAGAATGGCAGAGATTTAAATTTTCTTCAGCTCATTCAAGAATTGCATCAAGATTTTTGGTCTTTGGAGATTATGCAGAAATGCCACTTTTCTGACCTAAATATCCTAAAATCAATTGTGGATGGCAACCATCAAGAGAAGAGGATGAGAACTTAAATACTTTAAGATGAACTTTGGATATTTCTTTCAACATCTACCCATGTTTTTATTTTGGCACTTTAGGAGCTGTCTCATAATTCACATGGTCCTTCTAGTTAGCTCCCAGACATGGAACAAACATAACAGGTCTAGTTATTAGAGTAGTCTGTTATTTGTCAGACTCTGAAGTCAATGAGATATTAATTTCTTATGCTAAATATGATTATCTACAATGGAATGAAATTATTCAGCTAATCAAGAAACCTTCTGATGATGTTAATGAAAAAAAATTATGGTAACTTCTGGCAGGCAATTGACAGAGAAAATTGTTCTGCACATGGTTTTAATATGCTTCCTACCCTGAAGCAAGACCTATTGTACAGCATTAAATATTGTACAGTATTAAATATTTGTATATTTCAGTGGCAGCTGTTGCCTGAAAAAGTAAAGAAAATTCAAACTACAGTAGACAATTTGTCTATTGGAGGCCATGAAGACAGAGAGAAAACGTGCTTCATATTATGGAAAGGAGAGGTGACATCAGGAATTATTTGGCTTATATATCCAAATAACGTTCCCTGCAGGAGGAATAAATTGAAGCATCCTTTTCTCCTCAGAAATTTGGACAGATACCTAGAGACACAAACTGATTGCACAATGGTCTCTTTAGTTTGGTACAGAGGAGGGTGAGTCAGCTCCAGCAGAGCTTCATGCTGAGAGACTCATACCCTTTTACTTCTCACGCTGGGGTTTTGGAAGGCACCTTGTGTATTTCTGCATGACATCATGCTACCCAGCCTAAAAATGTTGTTTCCATAGAACACCCAACTTCTTCCTGTTTAGTCTCCCCTCGTCCCCATCCCAAACTTCTGGTAGGTTTTTACAATGAACCAATGGAACAAGTACCAACACAGTGAACTGCTGATTACACTTGGAACAGGCTCTCCCTTTCCTTCCCGGGTTCCTTCTGCCAAGTCCTGGACAGCCCTGGCCGATGGTAAAGGGCAAACCATCTCACAGGGCAGCATCCCTCTGAGGAAAATGCTGTTGCTCACAGTGAGCCTAACAGCACGGCTGGCACTAGAAAGGGAGAGCTAGGGCTGCTCTTTGGAGTGCAGCTGCACCAAACTGAGGGGTGCTTTTTTTTCTGCTAACCCCAAATAATAGTCAGGATAACTAGCCTCCTCCTCTTCAGCATGCAGGACTGCCTATAAATAAACAAACTCATTCCTGACTAAAGTTGCAAGCCGGCCGTGCTGAGAAGTGCTAGACAAAAATGGCACAGACAAGACCAAAGGCACTAAAGCCTACAACTCTGTTGAAAATGGCTGTATCTACCTGTCTTAGTTCCAGCTGACATCCCCAAAAAGGAAGGTTTAAGTAGTGAAGATTGAGTTACCAACAGAAGAGATCCAAGTAAGAAAGAAGGTTAATGACACCAGATAGCAGGGTCAGGCCTGAAAAAGTAGCTGTCAGCTGCAAGAGTGAAGCTACAGAGAGAACATGCTTATGCTTTAACACCCCCTACACACAGCATGAATAGTCTATGCATACTTAAGCCTGGTGTTCTGCTTACACTCAGAAGGATAATGAGATAAATAATGTGCTCTTTTACAATATATAAAAACTGCTAATATTCACAAATTTTAAGTGAAGGAGTATGGGAATGACCAAAAATCTTATTTGCATCACATTGGAAGACTTACTAGCATTTTCAGAAATTGGAAACTATTTTTATAAAGTCTCAGGACTCAGACTGTCTAATTAATGCCCAGTTAAAAAAAAAAAAGAAACACAAGAGTATGTACAGCTTAGCCTGCAACTTTCACAATTTCTCTAATAATGAGATTTTTGTAAGTTACAAATTAAATGGGGTTAAAAATAAATGCAGTTTAAAAATATCCACATTGCTGTCTGCTGAATCATAACTATATTTAACAGGATGGACCAAAGACCTGTGACTTGCTAACCCTGTTACTATCAGATCCAGCTGGGGAGTGTCCCGGTATTCCCTTTAAAGTGCTAGAAGTAAAACAAAACCCAAAGCTTATAAAGAGAGATGGAGTCTTGCATCTGGCTCAAGACAGATGTGTTGAGAGGATACCTCAAGCAGTGATTCAGATAAGTCAATAAACATTTTATTTAGGTGAATTCTAAGTCTCACATCAAAAGGACACATCAAACTTGAAAGAACACAGAATATGACTGGGAGCCCTTCTCAGACTGGGGAATTAGGCTAGGTATCTTATATCCAAGCAAGGAAGCTTGATATGCTAGGAATTCACAAACTTTCCACAGAACTGTGGAGTGAAGGCTCCATAGCAGAAAAGCTTTGCATTAAACCAATGCATCAACTTTAGCAACTTGAAGTTAAATCATCCACGTAATTTTCATGCAAAATAACAGAAATGGAATGAACAACTATCATCTTTTTCAACGGTAACACTGAGCTTAGAATCTGTACTACTGAGGAAAATTCTAAGAACATTATATTACCTAGTGTATATATCAGACTGGTCGATAAAAACTAGAAAAGTTGTAACAGTAAATAAAATACCACTGTAATCACCAATATTTTTCATTAAATAAAACTGTAACATTTAAGCACGCAATGAGATGAAAAGATTATTCTGGAAGTTTTAAAAAAGGAAGTACTTAGTTCCCTCATCTCCCCATTACAAAACCTGCACTTTGATGAATTCACACTTACCCTATAATTTATATGCTTGACAATGGAATTACATACCCAATATTATGGGAAACTATATTCTTAAGGAAGAGAAACTGTTAACAGGATAGTTTGTAATACAATCATGGAACCCCAGAATGGCTGAGATTGGAAGGAACTTCTGGAGGTCGTCTGTTCCAATCGCCCTGCTCACGTAGGATCATCTAGAGCAGGCTGGGTAGAAGTACACATTTATTTGTGTGTTTGAACAAAATCAAAGTAAACTTTTTAAACAGATGATGCTTAAACTTAATTGTGATCAAAAAAGTAAGGATGCTGCATGAAATGTACTTAGGCATAATATGAATTCGTGTGAGTAGTTCTAACTTATTTTTAAGAAGAAAAAAGAAGCAAGGCTATGCTATAACTCTTTGATCTTTCAAGAACTCTAATTGGTTAATGAGTCATGACTTTCCTTTCCATGAAATCATACCAGCTATCTTGAATCACAAAGTGTTTTTTTAGTGCTCCTAACACTTTCACAACAAACCAATCTTAAGCTTATGTAATTTCCTGGTAGCATAGCGTATCTGTCTCCACATACTAACAGTAATGCAATTATTTATCACTTTCTAAATTTAAAGAAGTTTTGAGGAAAGAAAAATAGCATATTAAGAAAAAGAAATAATTTCAAACTCTATGCTCCTTTTTGACTTAACAGATATCTGATGGCATTTCCTTTTCAGACATTCAAGTCATCATATACAGCCTCATTACTAAAGTACTGATAGAACTTGCATTTTATATTTAGTCCTTTTGTAAAACATTTTCTTCCAGTGCCTATTTGCATATGATTATTCTTATTAGTTATTGTCTTTTTCATATATTGTCCACAGTTCATATTAGAATATAATGTCATGTGCTAAAATTCTAATTCTTAGCAACTTAATCTCACAGGAGATACTAAAATAAAGTCAAACAAACTACTGTTATAGAAGACTCACATCCCAAAACCCCCTGTTTCCAAATACCACTTTTACCTATAAAATAAGTGAGCATTATCTACTAATTCTGTACAAGTCACTGCTAGGTGTCCATCCTGAGCAAAAGCAATAATTTAATGCTGCAACTACACATACTATTCTTCAAAGTGTATCTACCATGGAGGGTATCCAGTGCAAGAATTGGGCTGGAAAGGCACTTCTTGCTGGAAATCTTGGCAATCAGTTCCTGTTACTGTGTACACCTCTGGTGAACACTATTATACTTTTTGTTTATTTCCATAGATTAATTTAAACCGGTATTTAACATTTAGCATTCTGAACTCCTCATATAAGAGACACATTCAGTAAGAGGAAAAAAAGGTGTGTAGAGTCATGGCCCCTCAATAATGTTATTTGTGTTGTTACTTCTCAGGAGTGGTCCAAAGCAAATCCCACATGCCTTAACCAGTGGATATTTTTGGGATATGCATTCAAAAGCATTTGAGTAAATCAATACTGCTCACCATAGATTATGAACATACATATTTCTTACCAAATTCTCACAGAATCATAGACTCACAGATTTGTTAAGGCTGGAAAAGACCTTCAAGATCATCAAGTCCAACCCAGCATCACCACTGTGTCCACAATAAACCATGTTCTTAAGCTGTATGTTTTTGTACACTTCCAGGGACAGGGACTTCACCACATCCCTGGGCAGTCTGTTTCAATGCTTTACAAACCTTTCAGTAAAAAAAAATAAATCCTAACATCTAATCTAAGCAGAACTCTCAGCAGAGTTCACAAAGAGAACTGAGTAAAAGACGTAAATCGAAGTTTATCAAGGACTTCAACATTAACATGGTTAATATAGGTGTTAATAATTACTAATCTAATGCCTAAAATAAAAGATACATGAATTTCCCTATGAAAATTAGAAGCACAATGCCATATTAGAAACCATCAATAAGTTATTCAAAGCCTAAATTGTCATGTCCAATCCCAGAGTATTTTTAGGATTTTTTTTTTAAATAGAATTTTGAGATAGTGCGACTAGTCACACTTACTAAATCCAAAAATAACACGATCCCTTGCATGTGGTTCTGTTAATATACCAATATCTGTACATCTTGTTTCTATAGACTACAGATTGTTTTTCACGTTGAAGTTCATTAAATCATTCCAAGTTCTGAAATGAGTTTGTGGCATGACAAATATTCACTTGAGACAGGCAAGACTGCAATCAGCAAATTCTGTACACTTAGGACTGAACTCAAATTGATACCCAGATCTCTAAGTGAAAAACCCAGAACATGGATTATACAGTCTATTTAAAATCAAAGAAGTATTTTTAAAATTTCGTCAATTTATCTCCATAAACAAAAAAATACTTCATAGCATGATGATAAAAACTGTAAAGAGCTAACCACATAGAAATGCTAGAGGCCAAAAATCTTTCAGAACCAAATGAAAATAAGTGAAAATTACGGTAATGAGAAAAACACCAGGCAGTTTCACTGTGAGACAGTCCATGAACTATTTTTAGATATAAAACCTAAAAACTCAGAGGCAAGGTGGGGGAAGGGTATGATATCTCTATGACATGTTTAAACAAAAAGACCCAGTATAAACATATATATCAGCACAAACATCTTTTTGTAGATGCAACTTTAGTCAAGAGGAGAAAAGCCTGACAGCATAGCTGAAGCAAACTAGATTACACAGCGTTAAATCACAAAAGCCAGAAAAAGAAAGATCTGATTTATTACAGGGTTGATTGTTGTTTTGGGTTTTTTTCCAGTCTGTTGATAAATTACTTTTGAAGAATGTGGCACCATTGCTTCAGCTAGAAAAATTACATGCATTTTATAAAGACACTTGAATCCTCTCAGCTCAATCAGCAAAACTGATAAATGATCTTTCATTCTCTATCTACAACATAATGGGGCTACAGTCTATCCTCAGCTGTGCCCATTATGCCCAGTACATATCACTGAATTCTGTGCGGTTGCATATAGCATGGCTGTAGATACCCATAGCTCTTCTGGTTTTCCAAAAAACTTCATCTGTACTGATTTTGCAACAGCACTTTTGTTCTAAGACTATTAAACACAACCTTGTTAAAGACTTAGATATGCGTTGTCATGGAAGTCATTTTTTATAGATTTTTGCTTCAAAAAAAGGTGGCCAAGATAAACCAAGAAAACACTGCAAAGATTTCAAAAATCAGCACGTTTGGCAGGGAGTAAGAGGCATGTAAACTTTTCTGCAAGTTCCCCACACTCTGGCATCACTTAAGGCTCCTTCAGTTAAGGTACTGGTAAACTGAACAACCTTCAGAATTTGTGCCCAAGTTTTTGAACAAGGGTCATTGAGAAGCATCTAGGTAAATATCTCCTGCTGGATCTAGAAATCTAATAACACTATTATAACTTTGTCTTACAATTGCAGTATCTATAAAATCTATGTTTTACATTTTGCTATCTTAAACAAGATAACTGAAAAATAGTTTTGGCATCCATATCAGATGAAAATAGAAAGGAATTCCCTACAGAAATATATAGCAAAAGTGAAATTTCAGATGCCGTTGTTTTAATTCTGAACTTTGTGATTGTTTTGCATAGGGCAGGTTAAACCATTGCAAACTGAAGGAACAGTTTCAGGGTTTGTTTTAGCTAAAGGCAGTGCTTCTGGGGTTGGGGACAGCCTATCTTGCTCCTTCCCCACTGTGATTGCTGAGATGACACCACCACAGGAATCAGCCGCTGGCCTCGCTGAACAGAGAGGCTGATGCTGACGTGGAGGAAGTGAGATGAGGCTGAGAGATGGAGGTGGGTGCTGTGAAAGCAAGCTCCTAATTGTATTTTCTTCCAAATAATAATTTTGGCTTTGTTTATTTGGATTTGTTTATTGCCTGCCATGAGGCAGGCACATGGGATTCCACACGGACACTGTTGGTCTCCTGCACACTCTCATTGTGAAGCAGTGCTCTTAAAGTACACACCTCACAAAAGCCTCTTCCCTTTATTTACAGGAAGAACATCATCACTAGGAAAAAAAGGAAAAGAAAGAGTCTGCTTCATCCAACAGTTTTTTACCATTTCAACTGGTATGACACTGCCCCACTAAGTGCTCCACTGTCAGGGGAACACAGTACAGATCAAAGAACTCTAATTTGTTACAGTCAGTGGCTTAATTAGAAAAGATTTTCTAACTCTCTGTTCACTCACAGTGTGCTTTTAATGTAAATGCTATACATTTTTAAATGTACTCTTCCCCTCTGCCACCTCTGTCTTTATCTTTGCTTTCCCAATTCTTTCTGCATAGTAAATCACAGGTTAAATTATACGATGATTCAAACTCAATAAGGACATTAACATTGCCATATTTCTTGTAAATTTTCAGGTAGAACCAAGCCCAAAAATGCCAAAAGACATTCACAGGTGATTATTCTTGAAGCATTGGTCTGTCATTTTATGTGGTAAGAAGCCCCATTTTTCTCCTTAGCTATGAAAGTAAATAATTGGCATTTATGAGGTAGGTACAACATCATTTTGTTCTTTCAAAAATAATCACTATATTTTCCTTCTTTTTAATTTCTAAAATAGGGTAAGTATTGAAGTTTCTGGAAATAAACACAAAATACACTATTTCAAGATAAAAGAAAGATTGAATCACTACAGCTTCTGATTTATTACTTTAAAAGACCTGAAGAAACATCAGAATTTGTACTACATTCACGCTCCCACACTCAGGAATCAAATTCCAAAGGCAAGGCCTTTTTCTTGAAAATACCCTGTAACCAAAATACCAGACATTTCAGTCTCAGCATTGTTGGCTCCAACTGCTCAAATGACCTCAAATAAATTTGTGATACAGTAAAGGAGAGGTGTTTTCTTGCATAACCTTCTAATATTTTAACAGACCAAGGGCTAGCAGGACTTTGTTTGAGCAGAGATAAAAGCTGGTTTGAATAATTGTAACTACTGCCTCAAAACTGGGATAATACCTCATTGCCATTTTCAGTCACGCTTTAAAAGTCTTCAATGAATTTTTTTGGAAACCAGTGATTATCACATCTGTCTATTCTATATAATTTTCAAGAAATAGGTATAAAAATTTCCTAAAATACATCTTAAAATATTTTTCAAGACTGTTGAAACTAACTCTTCTGCTCAAAACAAAACTCATGTACAAAAAAAAAAAAAAAAATCATGCCCATGAGGACCTTCGTGGACAGCTGAAGTTTATGAAAGGAACTTAGTATTTTTTCAGTTTGATGAAGAGAGTAGTCTCAGCAGATACAGCCAGAGAACAGACAGCAAAGTAAATCACTGCAAAATCATGTAGGTAGCTTTGGGAAAGCAAATTTCTGGTTATGGAAAGGCTTCTAACCTAGCATAGAAACCCCCTCACTTGATGCCAGCTGTGCACTAGGAGAACGGAATTCCCTCCACATTTTTTCGTGATTAAAAAGGTTAGCACTAAAAACAAACAGAAAACCCCACACAGGTATTATTCATCACTAATTTCTGTTCTTAGCAGGAGGAATCCTCCCACCTGGAATTTACTGAGGCAAGCGGGAATGGTATTTCTTCCTCCAGTAACTAGACATCTCAAGGAGGTGAAAAACATTCTCTGAAATATGGCCTAAGCCACAGCTCTTCTGGCACCACTGAGTAACAACTTTGCTGTGGAGCTCGTAGTCCAAATACAGTCAAAATCCAAGCTCTTTTGTAGTATCTTGCAACAAAAGGGGAAGAATTCCTAAAAGAATCGTGAGAGTAATCCCAACTGCTGTAACACAGATCATTTAACAGCCAGCTATGATAATCTCCTCAGTAAATTAATATGGTTTGTCAAGCCAAACAAATTCCAAAATAAGAAAGCTGTGACTATGCCATGAAGATTTGCTAATCATGAACATCCATTTCAAAACCATTCTGAAACTGAGCCGAAACTAGCTTATTATCTCCTTTACTGGTGCTTTCAGAAGAGGAAAAAGATGGCCTACCAGCAACCCAGAAAAGTGAGAATGAGGAACAACTGACATCTGATCTTTAGAGACGTCATCTTTAGAGAAAGTGAAATTAATTCATCATAGAACTATTTACTATGTCAACTGAACAACAAAGATTAGCCTAAAAGGCTTTATGTCCAGAAGTACTGAATATTGCCGGCAAGACTAAAGGAATGCTACAGCACGAATTGCCAGCAAACTCTGTGCCACACTGGAATACACTACATGGGCAGTATATGTTAAAGTCTGGAGAAGAAATATGACTTTATAAGGTATTTGTTGAGATAAAACTAAACCATTGTATAGTTACTATTATTCTATGATTCTGTGGCGTGATTATGACTATATATTTAGACTGTCTGCCTAACACTACTTTACTAAGAGTTTCTTTATGACTCAAAAGCTCAGATACACCTCTTTCCTCGGGAATAATTTCTGTTAAAGTCCACAAAGAACTTCAATAAGCAATTCAGTTTTAATCAGAAAAGTGCTACTGGCATTACATTAATATTTTACAGTCATTTACATAAAGCATAAGAAAAGCTATCCATCTGCTATCACAGGACAAAATGTATACAGAAGTGCATCACAGAAAGAGATAAAGATCTACAGCTGAAGTCTAACATAAATAAACATAATCAATTTCCCAAGCTGTCAGTGCATTGTAAATTATTTACAACATATAAATAGGTGAAACACTACTCCAGGTCCATTGAAAAAAAACCAAAATGGCATCACAGAAGAAAAATGGCACAGCATAGCTTTCTATTACCCACACTACAACTGAATGAATGAAATGCAAGAGGAGATGTGCCAAGTTACTTGATACTTGCTAGTCAGCTTAATCAGATACTCTCAATTTCCTGCAGGATGGATAACAAACACTGTTCTGCTGCTTACTGCACACCACGTCTACTAAAATATTTTCTGAGGTAGAATGATCCCTAAAGCCATCTAATAACACAAGGGGTCTTGAACCACACAACCTGGCATAATGTAAGAGAAGTAGGCTTAAATAAAAATAATTAATTAAAAGATATTTTACATGGGTAACTGAGATAGTAAATTATAAGGTTATGATGACAGATACCCAAATTTCTGACTATCCTTTATTGTAACCCTACCATATAAAAACCCAAAACCTGACTTCATGCTCCGGACCGCGATCTGCCCTTATTTAAAAAGAAATCCTAAAACTTCAGAAGAGTTTAAAAAGTAAAACACTTCAAATAATTTTTTTTAAAAAACCATTTGTCCAAAGTGTTATCTCAATATCAGAAAGCCATTTTATATTCAACAAACTGAAATAATTAAGAATGAATTCATCTTTAATGACATGCATTTCTGTGAAGAAAGGTTAAAGGATGAGCAAGATTATTGCCATGAAGAACAAGGATGTAACAGTAATTCTGCTATGCTTGAATGTTATTGAAAATACTTTTAACCTTTTTATTATTCAGGAAGATATATGTATGAGGTAGTACTTACTTGCACAGCAAGCTAAATGAAAATCTTATCTTGTACCTTATTATCATCAATAACATGATATTAATTTTCTGCCTAATTATATTCATTTTTCTGCCTAACTTTATTCATATATTAGCACTGATATGCATTTTATTAATAATCATCGCAGTCAGGTCATCCAGATCTTTCATCCATTTTCCAGATTTTTCATCCATTAGAGATGCATATTTGTAGGGGAAACCAGAAAGATTTTCTCTTTAGTTTTTCCCTTTAATGCGGATACGCAGAAGAAAATAACAGGGACAGTGAGAAACATGAGATCCGAGAGACCATGAAAACCAAGCCACCTTCCTTCCAGGTTTACCTCTAACTGAAATTCTTTAGCCTCTGGCCAAGTTACACTGATAATGAAGAAAAACTAGCCATTTTTCTCTCCCTTCAAAAAGCTGACGTGATAAAATGTAGGAAAAACTACATGGTGCAAAACAAAACAACCATTTTGATTTTCCTTGCAAATAGTTAGGGTTTTCTTAGGTCACAGCTGTCAGCTATGGTGTGAATTCCCCATTTTCATTGCCTTCACTAATAAACAGTTTTCAAAAGAAGAAAAAACAGACATTAGTATTCAGGCCTACTAAATAAAGGCAAGGAAAATGCTTTATTTTTTTTTAACCACAACATGACCTCTCAGACCACTTCTGAAACCACCCAGAAATTCTTAGAAATCAGTACTTTGAAACAAGATTTTTACATCAAAGTAATAGGAATTTTAAATAATTAACCCTTTTGCAATTTCTAGCTTCTCTCTGCTCCATTTTTGGCACTGATTTTCTCACTGTTTCAAAATAAAGTCAGCACACAAGACGCACTTCTTAGCACTACTCAGTTTCTTATGCCCAAAGGAAAATTGCTCCACACTTTTTGTTATTTCCTTGATTTTCTACACTTCTATAATCTCATTTTTCCATGAAATTCCCATAAATTGGAAAAAAAAACTTGTAAAAAAAGGAAAAAAAAATAAAAGGAAAGTTTTCTTACTAAAGTCTTCTTGCTTAGTAAAGACAATTATGGGTGGTACCTACTATCTCCTGCTCCTCTTCTAAAGACAATCTGGATAAAACTGGAAAGGTCCTAATAAATGAGGAGCACTCTTTGTGTCAAATAATTTTGTCTAGTGAATTTTCCTTCAATAGCTAGCGTCCAATGTATTTTTTTAAAAAAGATGAGTTAAACTTTGCAGAATTACACAAGCACAAAACTTTGCACTTACAGTATCTAATATATCAGAAAAACTTAGAGAACCTAAATATTCTAAATTGCTAGATAAATTTTTTTTGTAGTCACTCTCCTCTCACAAAGATCACTTTCTTTTGTGTCTGGGTGCCTCCAACTCTTTTCTTCCTTCCCCCTGGCCTCATGCTACTCACAGTACCCCTGTGCTATGCCCAGGATCCAAGCAAAGGGGAAGTCCAAGGACCAGGTGTGTTTTTTTACTAGGCAAGCTGGAGCCAGACCTCTTGCAACACAAAATACCCAACCTGAAGACATGGGAATACAGTTGCTCCCCTCGTCATCACAGGAACACGCTGTACAGAAACCACAGTCCCATGACTCAGAGCACATCTCAACCAAGAAGCTCTGAGATGATCCTCTCTCTCCACTGAGCACAGGGAACTTGAAACTACATTCCTAACTGCTTCTTGACATTTCCTTGTCCCGATGCAAACTTAAATCCATCCAATCTAATTGTGCCTTACCCTCCTTCACTGTTCTTTTGATTTTCATGCAGTTTCTTGCTTTTCACCCACCCTGTGCAGGAACAGGATTTTGCCTACACTGAGTGCCCACTATTCTGTTGCTGCTCTAAAGCAAAATGTGAATATCAGGAAAATAAAAAAATAGCATTCAAGGAAATGGCAATACTCTCTCTTTTTAATCTTGCCAGCAGTAGTGAGAGAGGACAGACAACTTCACTGAGGGAGATTAGTATAATATCTCCTGTCATACCATGAAAGTTGTTTCCTTTGTTTAATAAATATTGATGTATTAACAGTAGAATTTTCAGTATTAGAATCATGATTTGAAAAAGTGCTATTCACAATTAACTTACCTACAGACTCCCAAATTCCACAATGTAAGCGCACCAAAAAAAAAAAAAAACCAAACAAAAAAAAGCTTACCACAGAAAAAAACCTGAAAAAGTATTAAAACAGCCATATTGCCATCTGTGGCATTCTTTGGCTACATGTTCAGTGACTCAGTTAATTAGTAGCATTGAGTCCAAGCTCTATCTTTTAAAAGCTAAGCATGAAAGTAGTATCTTACCTTGTATCTCTAATGAGAGGTGCACTTCCCAGTTTAAAACAGATCTTTTCCCCACTACAAGATGTTTGCCTTAAAGAAAAGCTTTCTGCCAGATCAAACCCTGTAAAATAGAACATAATATGATACGATTTAATAGAATTTATAAACTGTAAGTAAATAATCATTTTTAGCATACTTGAATACAAGCATATTAGCATTTCTAGAATATGGACTGACAAGCTATTTTGGAAAGCAGAACTTGAAGTAAGAGAAACTTTCAGTATTTATTTTGTTAAAACTATCCATGCAAAATTCACTTGGTAGGTGACTTTAAAACCTGAAAAATGAATTTGCTAGTTCCTTTTATCATCTTAATTGATAAGAAAGAGGGATGATTGGAAAAAATTATGGAAATTAATGTGGCTGCTGACCATGAACCAATATCTAAGGAAAAATATGTTCTGATTTTAATATCACCTTCCTGAGTGCAGCAGCAGCTTTTCATGCTTGGGGATGGCATTCTGTCCTAACCTTTCAATTTTAAAGCCAGCTTCAGTCAGACTATGATTATATCCAGTAATCATTACCAGCTAATTAATATAGATATCCATATTAGCTTGGTCATTTACCTGATACAGCAAGACTGTCTCTGTTGATTAGTTTGAGATGACGGGCAACTTTTTTCATTAAAGGACACACAGCACCTTCAAGAGAACACAGCTTAGTATCTATCGTAAAATGTTATCCAACTAACAGAAATTGAACAAACTATCAGGGAAGTTATGGTATTATTGACAGGAACATTTCTTTTTGTTTCTTTACGATATGAAAAGCAGCAACAAACCAAATTACAAAATCTAAACAAGAGCAGATTTTATACTACACTTCCAATAATATAAGCAGATAGAATCTGTATCACATTTTAATTCAGCTGCCTGTGGTTAAAGTTCATATAAACAATACAGACAGAAGAAAACCATTAAATTCTTACCACATTGCCTTCATTTACAACACTATAAAGCAGTAATATCTGTTCCAAGTTATTTTTGTATTTCTCACTGAATTACTAGAAAAAAATTTCCCCCATTCAAGAACATGAAACAATATTATATATTGGGAAAAAACCCTTGAAAATTAAGTAGGGGAGTAACTCTGAACCAAAGTATTTTGGAAAGCAAACAAAACATTCCAAAATTTGGAACATGGTAAACTGAGGTTAAATCTAACTAACCCTTAGATAAGACACTGTATTATTAGTATGCAAAATAATTATTATTATTTCTTAGTTGCAGTAAGTCCTTTATGTTCTTTTTTAATAGATATATAGGAATGCCCATAGAAATACAGAAAAATGTCACTTTTTGTGCAGGGGTCGGAAATAAGGCTCGCTATTTAACAAGTTTTGCAAACAGCCCTGCTAAATCCTAAAAAACCTAGCAAATCAAAGATGATAAGTTTTGATATTTGTCCTGTCAACTGATCAAGCACAGATCTTTGTGAGCTGATGCAACTAAAAAGATGTCCAAGGTGTATCTGAAGCTGCTGAACAGTGAAGGTCAAGACACTTTCTGAAGCATTCGTTCAATGAAAAAACTAAGCCATGTTCTATGATTAACCTGGAAATCATCTATACTTAGGTGTTTTGTAAGAGCAACCAGACCAAATATTGGTATTGAAAATAGCTATATTTGTCATCTTAAAGCATGTGAAATTTGTCATTCATTCGGTAGTTATGTAGAAAGCACTTTAGCCTTCAAAACTCTTAATTGTATTAAATGTGTTTCAGTATTTGATCTGGATTAAGAATGGCTAACTGGAAATAACTAGTAAAAGTGAAACTATACCATATAATTCAGACGTAAAGACACCTCCTGATAACATGGTTAATGAAAGCTATGTCAAGTATTTAAAGAATAGACTGGGTGAAACACTTTTTTTTTGTTCGTTTGTTTGTTAAGATTCATTATGTTCCATGTTCTCCATGTGTAAAATTACAGTTACAACTAACAATTGACTACTACAAGTAACATCACAGATAAATTAGTTTACTTCTAAGGCTCTAAGAGAGTAATTTTTTTCTTTCCCTTATATAGATCCATAAATATAAGGATATGCATGTTTTTCTCTGTGCAGATAGAGTTTCATGATGAGATGAAATATATGCATGAAAAACTCTGTAAATTCCCTTTCCCTAGAAAAGATGCCAAACTGTAAAGAATATTCATGTTGAAAGCTCTGAAGTGAAATCTTTCATTATTCTTGGTTAGCAGGAAGTTTTATACAGTGAGAAAAGCATTTGCTGGAGTTACACAGTAACATAGGAATTTCAATACACCAGTTGATATGTACACACACAGCATGGGACATAAACAGGTTCACCTTAGATACCCTTTAGTTTACAAACCTCAGCCTTCAATCAAATACAGATTATTAAACTATAGAATTCTATATTCAACACTCTAGAACAATGAATGTTGTTAGGGTACATTTACATGACTATAGCTCTAAGAAATAAGCTGGCATAAAGGAAGCCATTTATGGCTGAAGTCACAAAAGAATGTTGGACACATGTGGACAGATGTTTTTCTTAAATCTACATGTTTCCTAAGGGCTTTTTACAAAAATATTCGATAAATTTCAAGGCAGATTCTCTTTTTGGTTAAATTCTTATAAGAGCAGACAGAGTGTACTTATTGCTGATTTTACCCTAAACAGATGTAAGCTTTAGAGAACCTGGGACGCAAGTGCGCTTTTCTTTTCAGCATTAACTTACATGAGGGTTGAGCAGTGAAACGCTAGAAAGTTCAAGCCTATTCTCCACAGCCACTTTCTTCCAAGTCCAAATAAAGACTCAAGCCTTAATTTTTGTGTTATCCAGATGATAGCAATGATTCCTCACATGCCACAGACTGGACCATGGACCTATTTTTATCAGTGGCATAACAGTCACAGCACAGACAGGCCATCTAAGTGTTAGCTATTTGTTTGTAGTCCACATCCCAAGAAGAACAGAAAGAGTTACAGTGAACCTTCTATTGCACGCTGCTGATGCACTCCTTTCGTTCAGTGCTATTCCTTTTACCAGAGAGCTAAGGGAAAACTCCCAAGTAACAAGACCAAACCCTCTCCATACCAAGGCTGACAACTTTCATTACTACAGAGTGATGAAAATTCTTTCTGCAGTTACAGCTTGTATAGTTAACCTCTTCAAGGACTTTTAGTACTGCTAGCAGATCCTTAAATTTTCTTTAGCCTGGGACAAAATAGGCAATTTGCCCATTCAACATGTGGGCAGCTGAAGGACAAGGCCTATATGAAGATATTTTTCAGCTTGTAAAATTCCTCTGGGCCCCATCCACACAGGCCCAGGAGTGTTCAGAAATGTGAGGGCTGAATTAAAACCTTCAAGGAAACCAAAAGACATAAATCCACATAGACATGAGGTAGAAATGCAGGTTTAGTTTTAAATAAGTAGAGTGCCTTAAACAAATAGGAGCCTGTATTATTTAGTAAGAAAAGCCCTAAAGCCTATTTTAAAGTTCAAGTAGCATTGCCTTTTGCAAAGTTAAGTTCTAGTCATAACAAAAACAATGTAGCCTTGCTAAGTATTCCTAGATAGAACAAGATAGAGTTATATGCATAGAATTTGTATAAGAAATTACAGTACTTTTGCACATCAATCTTGCTGGATAGGTCCAGCAAGACTGTAGTAACATTGTGTTTCCACCTGATTGGTTAAAAATAGAATAAAATGCACTGCTTTGAGAACACTAAGACGCTCACAGAACACAGATCACGGATGCCATTGTGGTTGCTGCTGCTGCAGTTGCTACTGATAAGATGCTGCTGCTTCTGCTTGGGATTTGTGGGCGTCATGCTAGAAGGCTTTGTGCATACTGGCATGAACTGTAACAACTTTGCTTCATGAGGCTGATTTTAACAATGCAGTAAAGGACTTCTACTTTTACAACTACCCAGCTTCTATAGTCTTCAACGAGGACATGCAGGAAACTTGAGAGATATTCAGGAAAGAAAATAAACAAGATAAACCCTTACTGTTAATCCAGTGGGAAACCATGAACCTATCTGGCCTGCTAAAATGCATTACTATAAAATTCATGAAATAGTAAGAACAAGCTTACACTTATACACTAGATTGCTCTGCACGTGATAAAACTGCATCTGTGTGGACTGAACTAAATAATTCATATTAAACCAGTGATATCAACAGTCAAGTTAACTTATCTTTAAATTAATTTACCTGCCCATACAAAAAATTTGGCCTGGATCTTTATAAATCAATGAGTTCTGGCTATGAGCTTATTAATATAAAAACAATCCAATAATCTTGAAAATATTAATTTATGCAGACCAAGCAGGTACATCACAGATCATTGTCTTCTCTCTTACCACTAAGATTAATAAGAATTTTTTGTTTTCTAATGGCATTATGAAAAAAAAAAAAAGGGCATTGCATCTAGACATATCTGTTGCAACACGCAATGGCACGTTCCAAATTCCTGGAGTGATCAGGACACCTGTTGAAGCACACTGCAACTTCCATCTAGGTACCATGCTCAGCTTTCCATTCCATGCAGACAAGGACAGAGGAGACTGTGGTGTGTGCTTCAGTCTCCCTCTTACAGATATGTCTTGTGTGCACTTCCTGAGTGGGAACTGTAACTTCCAATGGGCAGTCTTGGCTTCTCCAGATTAGTGTAACCTGTAGTGGTTAGATTCACTTCACAAGTAGCCATGTGCTACTTTATAATTAAACTTCATGTTCAGGTGAAGTTTTTAGCTGCCATCTTCCACCACTGACATGCATATTGCAAAGGCATGGAAGCTTCCATCAGTAACCATGGTCAGACCAATGAATGTGGCCAAACAGCAAAGCCCAGCCTAATGTATACCCACACCATGTGTCGACTCAAGCTTCAGGCAGAAACCTATATTACTCAAGATTTTTCTCATACTCTTACTAGATCAGGCTTCATAAACACACAGCCTCTTCAGAGCTAGCCACACACTTGCAAATATCAGCAATGATTTCCAGTGAGCCCATCTCAAATGTATTCACACTGAAGATAAGCAGATCCAGCTGGCTTGGTTTCAAACAAGGTCAAGAATTCTGATCTACATATCTGTAGCCTCAAGTATACAGGCACCAGGAAATAAGATGTGATTTTTTTGTATTCTGTTTTTTGTAAAATTACAAATATTGTATTTATTATTTTACTCTGTAAAGATTATATACATTAAAATGTATATGTTAATTAAGACAAGAGTGGGAAGAATGAAGGGAACATGATACAGTAAAGAAGTCAACTTCAAGTCTGGTGACTATTTAGATAGTTATGAAGTAACGCAACAGCATTGGCAGGCAGAAATAAGAAATCCAAGCAACGGAGCTCAAAAACTGGGATACTCATGCTAGACTCCTGGAGAACTATATTCTCCTATGAAGAAGAGTAAGTAGCGAAAAGCAGGACTCCATATTATTTGGGACAACCAGCACCACTTCACCAAGGGCAAGTCTCGCATGACTAACTCTGTGGTCTTGTACAATGGAGTGACTACATCAGTGGACAAGGGAAAAGCTATGGATGTCATCTGGATTTCTGCAAGGCCTTATCTCTGAATTGCAGAGGTTGGGATTTGTTGGGTGGACTGATTGGAGGGTGAAGAATTGGTTGGACGGTCACATTCAGAGGGGAGTGGTGGACTTCTCAATTTACAGATGGAAGTTACTTTATTAATAAATGACATAGATGAAGGGATTGTGTGCACCCTCAGCACATTTGCAGATGACACTAAGCTGAGTGGTGCAGTTGGCACACCTGAAGGACAGGATAGCATCCAGAGGGACCTGGACAAGCTTGAGAATTGGGCTCACAGGAATCTTGTAAGGTTCAACAACCTCATGAGGTGCTGGTCCTGGGTCAGGGCAATGGTCAGTATCAAAACAGGCTGAGGGCTGAAAGAATTGAGAGCAGCCCTGACAAGAATGCTTTGAGAATAATGATGGATAAAAAGCTGAAGATGAGTTGTCAGTGTGTGCTCACAGCCCAGAAAGCCAATCATATCCTGGGCTACATCTAAAGAAGCATGGCCAGCAGATCAAGAGAGGTGATTCTGCCCATCGGCTCTCATGAGTACCCCCCGCCTTGATTATTGCTTCCAGCTCAGGGCCCCAGCACAAGAAATATGTGGATCTGCTGGAACAGGTGCAAAGGAAGGCCACAAAAATGATCAGAGAGCAGGGTCATCTCTCCTGAGAGTTAGGGTTTTCAACCTGCAGAAGAAGAGGCTCCAGGGAGACCTTATGCCACCCTTACAGGCCAGTGGGGCTGTAAGAAAGATGAGCACACACTTTTTACCTGGACCTGTTGTGACAGGTAATGGTTTTAAATAAAAGGTTAGATTTAGACTAAACTTTACAATAATGGTGGTGAAATACTGGAACAGGTTGCCTAGAGAGGTGGTAGATGCCCCATCCCTGTAAACATTCAAGGCCAGGTTAGATGGGAATATCAGGAATATGAATACATTGTATGTGAGAGTTACTGTAGAATCATTATATTGATTTGAAGAAGTATCTAGCTGTACTAAAACATTAAAACCAAAAAGCTGAACTGATTTGCATACTTGAAATCACTCACTGTATTTGGGTTAAAGTGCCTATCTAAAATCACGATCCATAGCCAATACTTTTCACAACACATTCCATGTCAAAAGACAAGGAAAATTCACCATGCCTGATAGTCCCAGGACTTTGTTTATACTACATTTTTCATGGATTAGCAAGTGACTTTGAAAACAGTAATTGTAAAAAAAAGTTGAAAAAGAAGCAATGATCTGGAAATGAGACAGAATATTAATATTCTTAATATAAAGCACTCAGGAATGATCAAATTAGAACTTCACATGTCACTACAGAAAGAGCTTATGTCCACACTCAAACCCAAATATTCCCAATAAAAATAAGTTGACAACATGAAGAAAGTATGCTTTTGTCAGATCAAAAATATGCCTGTGGAAAACTCCTGAACTCCCTCCCCTCAGATTTGCTATACTCCATCATGAGAAGTGGGTTCCTGCTTCTAATGAGCACTAAACATACCAAAACATGAGAACTGAAAGAAATCCTCTTTGTGAATCTAATGCTTACTGGCACCCCAGAGCCTAAGGAGGACTGCTCCAAGAAGATCCAGTATATCTCTCAGCCTCTGACTCTTTCTTCAATACTGGTATTTATTTATTACAGTATTGGCCCAATGAATAAGTCACAAAGTATATTTAGCATGCCTGCTCAGAAAGCTCTGCCCTACATATGCACACAAGTCAATCCTTCCCCTAAAATGCTTCTTCCTCTCATCACCCTCAAATTAGCGCTAGTCTACCCTTTTCCATGTATTTGAAGCCATTCCTTTAGATTTGAGTAGATTAGGTGAGAAATTTCAAGATGTAAATATAATAATCTCAGATCCTACCCAAATGTGCTTTGCTGGAAAAGCTTCCATTTTAGCCCAGAGAAATAAATGCTATGCATACGTTGTTGAAGGAAGGAAACCAAAGAGATCATCTAGCAGATATTGAAGGACAGAAGCTGATTTAAACAGAACTTGTACATGGGAGGGAACAAAGGCTGAAGAAAGGCCTGAATGCAAGATATGAAAAACAAAAAAAACCCCTTTAGATATTACTCTCTTCATGGAGAAAGAACATTTCAAATTTGTAACAGATTCATCTGCATACAAGTTATCAAACTGGAACAAGACAACTTTGCAACACAGAGGACTCGGTTCAGCAGAACAGAGCAGATTAACAAAAGGCTGGCAGAAAGATCTGTACCACTTTTACCACTGCTGGGTCCATTCTTTCCCAACTCCTGCTTTCTGGTCTGTAACTTGCATTTCTTTTTTGGATGGTAACCATCCCTGCAAACTATCTCTTTCCTGTTATCAACTGGAGTTTAACTCTGGGCTTAACTCACACACCTGCTGTTGGCAGAGCTGCTCAAGCTGGCAGCTATCGACTTGTTATTCCTCACCATCTGCCTGTACCACCACAAACTGAAGAAGCCTCTTTCAAGTGCATGCCCTCAGTTATTCACAAGAGAAGTTCAATCTCTCCTTTTCTTCCTAGCCATTCAATTGGACCCATGTTTGATCCATTTGTGGCAATAAGGAAAACTGCAATTTCAGCGCTGGCTGCTTAGCTACAAACTTCTAACAGAATGAAATGCACAGTTCAGATACACTGTTTATTTGCAGTTCAGTGTATCTGCCAAATTTTCTGTGGCTGTCCCAGCTTTTACTAAGGCATCATTTCATTTGAAAAAAAATAAAAGAAAAGTGACAATGCTTCCAGGAATTTTGTTTTGACATTTTTCAATCTATAACGCTAAGGAACTTTCTGTACTCACACCATTTTAGCACTTTAAAAACTTCCCTTCTGCAACCCACCACCTAGAAATGACAGAATAAAACCTATTTTTCTTCCTTCAGACAGAAGGATTTTACAGCTATGATGTAAGCTTACTGTCTCAGAGGGGTTAAGAATAATTCATCAGCAGAGCACTTAGCCTCACCGCCCTAAAAATATAAGGCGAAAAAGACTTTGACTTAAATTCTGGCTCTTCACAATGCATTATTATTACCTCAGAGCCCACACATTACACTTATTATTTATTCATTATTACTACTTATAGTTTCCAGGGGTAGTAAAAGAATTATTTTCCTAGTCATGGACTTTTAAGTTTCTTGGGCCTGAGTTACAAATGAGTTGCTGAGATTCAAAGTTGTTGTGTCTGTGTAGTTTCTATTACCTTTCACAAGATTTCTGGAATGGAACAGCGTTACTAGGAGTTAACTTTATTTTTGAGAAAAAAAATCCAATTCAATTTAAATAGCAATAAACATTCTTCTTGCTAATAATTATAGGAGAATTATAATAAGTAAAAATTATAATAGTTAAAGTACTTGCTGAGGCTGAGTAATTCTAGGAAACTGATGTTCCGTATTTGACAAGCACATATGATGTGTCTTTAAGACAGAATTGACCACATTCTGGAGAGTTAATGTAGACTTTAAGTGATAACACCAGATAACATGCGGAAAGTCAGAGAAAGAAGAAAACAGAGAAATATGAGAAAATTTGCAGAAGATTCGTAACAGCTTTTAAATTAAACAATATCTTTCTATTCCTTTCCCCCATCTTCTTAGGAAAAAGGGTTTTTTTCACTATGTGTGAAACTTATGACCCAGTCTAGGGATTAAGTATAGGTGTGGTTAACATGAGCATTAGATTGTTTAGGTCAATGTGATAACTGGTCTGCTCTAATAAGCCACATGATTTTGTTCACAAAAGCTTTTAAAACTCTGATTTGTAATCTTGTTTTGTATGGTAAGAAAAGAAAAGTACAAAACAAAACTCCTAGGAAGTGTAATTACCTCCAAACATGAACCTTCCAAGCACAGGAAGCAGAAAGGCTGCTTTGGAACGGCTTCAAACTTAGTTCCTTTCAGAAAAGAGATTTAAAACAACCTTGTATAATTATATCTGTTCATATTGTTTCTTTTCTATGTGCTCTTGTTATTTACTAAAAAATTTTCAGTACTGAGGTTTATGCCTTTGGTCTGTGATGAGCAAGAAAAGTGGAAGTACCTGTCTGGTCACCGACAGCCACGGAAGTAGAAACAGGAAGGAGGAAGACTGCCATACAGAGCCAAACTATGCAAGATCCAATGTACTTCATCTCCCCCTGGACACATGTGAAAAAACAGCAACAAATCTGAAACAAAAAATAAGCATATTCAGAACAATCTCATCTTATTCTTCTCACCTCACCTTGTCAGAAAACTACAAACAAGGACTTCTTAACTGTGAAGAGGAAGTTGCTAGTCGCACACAAGTGTATAATTTATCTGTTTAAGGAACTACAAAAAAGATTTATGCCAGTTTGGAAATAGATGATAAATATACTCCTTTTTAGTGCTTTTTTAGTTCTTTACTAAAAAACTCAGCTTCGAAATAGTAACTTGGAGATTTTCATTATAAAGGTACTGAATGTTCATTTTGTTAATAATTACTAATTTTCTTTGATATTTCTCCCCAAATTATTTTTCAATTTTCAATATATTAGCTATACTGTTTGGTGTCACAACACTTACAGTGACTAATGAAGTAGTCCTCAAATGGAACAAAGACAACATGCAATTGTTTGAGCTTAACCACAAAAGAACCCAAAATGCGGTATTTCTTCACCTTGCAAAGTGCCTAGAGCAGCCAATATTAAATTTCCAGTTTAAATCTCACAAAAATACAGGCTTCAACAACACAAACTGGTACTGTTATTAGAGGACAAAAGCTTCCTTCTAAGCCAACTGTGACATATAAATACACGTGAATTTAATGCAACACAGAAAAATCTAATATTTTTCTAATCACATTTTCTGTAAGAAAAGCAAATCACATACCTAAGATGCAATTTTTATAATTATTTTTGCAAAGCGCCTTATTCATCATCAAAGCTATTCTGTTATGTACTGACAGCAACTACATCATGATTAACTTTTCTAGCCTTCCCACCGGCAGCAAAGAGAATACATGTTCAAATAAATTATCATTTAATTTCCTGCACCTGCTTTACAAGCAGGCATCGGGAATTCAGTAGAGCTGCCGCTCCGGAGGTCTGGTTTTCCGAAGGGCTCTGATCACCGATACCACCACCCCCTCGCTGCCGCCGCACCTCCGGGTTGGGTCCTCTCCCGCCGGCTGCTCCAGGAGGCTCCGCTCCCTCACACAGCCGGCGCACCGGAGCCTACGGGGCGCGACCCGAGCCCTCGGCAGCACAGGCTAACTCGGCAGTGCCGGCAGCTTCGTTTCCCTCGGATCGAGCCGCGTTTGTCGAAGGGAGGGTCCAGCCCTCCAGGCG
>VXBB01011160.1:176640-218185 GCA_013399915.1 Illadopsis cleaveri | reverse complement strand
AAAAAAAAAAAAAAGAGTTCTACATCATCGTTAGAATGCCCACAGAACTGCAGTGTTTCTTTTTTCTTCATGTAGTAAAGAAGTCAGATTTATTGTTGCCCTAAACACGAGCAACAGCACTGGTGTCAAGCTTGAGTCAGAGATAAATTTGCACGAAGATTGGTGCTATCAGAACCCAGGCAGGCCTGCCAAGCTTCTGAGAAAAAGATAGTAAAATTAAAATGGGGATATGGCATTCATACAAATCACTACATTATGCCAGACAGTGGAATTTTCTTCCATCTATCTATCTGGCCTTTTGTGATTTCTAGAGGACTTGTTTTCAAGTCTGTATTTACGTCTTAATGATAGTGAGAACTAGAACATTGTTATTATGTATGCTTGACAATATAAAAATGGTAGACAATTAGCTCCAGTTATGTAGAGTATCTGAAGGCTGTTTCATTTATTAGATTTTTACTTGGTCTCTGTGTGTAATGGACTAGGAAAAGGTAAGAAAAAAGGCTGTATAATTAATCTGAAAAAAATCTTGGTTCCTCCCCCCACTCCTTCCTTTTCCACTAGTGAGTTTTTTTATTATTATTTTTAGGGTTGTTGTTGCTGTTGTTGTTATTTATAACTTATTTAATTATGTGCTTTAGAATTATTTTTGGTGGGCACTTGCCAGTTTACTAATACTCACTGCCCACTACCTGATGGTGTCACAAACACACCATCTGTTTACTTGTGCCTTCCAGAACTCTCTGAAGTAGCTAGCTGACTCAAGCTGCAGGTGGTAGGATTGCTCAAAATACATAATTACCAAACTGCTAAGTAACAAAACTTTTTTTCATGTATACTTTTATAAAATCACATCTGATTAAGGCTTTCTCAACTACCCTCCAGTTATACACAAGCTTCCCTCCACCACAAATATATCTGATAGCATTATGCTGAAGAAGGCTAATGCCTTGCCCTCACTTTTTTTTTCCTGAAGGATCTCTCAGCATGGGGATTTTTTTCAGGCCAAAAATGTATATCACAGTCCCTGGACACATTTCTCATGACATCGTGCTCACCTGCCTAGTGATAAGCATCATTTTTTTGGTATATTTGAGTGTGTCCCATCTTGGCTCATCCTTTTACCAGACTGTGGATGGGAGACTGGATCTCAAAGCCAGGAGCCCTCATGCAGGACAGTGCTTGAGGCTCGGCTGTTTTGTGGCTGCTGTGCCCTTCCCTTTGCTTACTAATGAATTCATCCCTGTTAGAACATGTTCAAAACAGAAATCTCAGCAGGTTACAATAACAACAACAACAATAATAATAGTAACAACAACAACAAAAATCTAAAAACAGAAAATAAAGCAATATTCTTGATAGAGGATATCTCTGCAAGCTTTTACTTGAATTCTCTGAAACAGCCAGTGTTATTTCTGTGACTGAAGATTAATTTCTGTGCCCTTATCAAATGTAACCCTGGAGGAATTAATTGCATATGTATCTCATATCGAAGTCCTATTTATATGATCAAGCAATCTGGAACAGATAAGCCCCTTCTTGGGAAACCTCTGCTGTCTGACAATATTTGCCTTTGCCTCAGACAGGTTAAACCCCCCGAGACCCCAGGAGCTCACTAAAGCACCATTTGTAATGCAGCGTGACAAATCCCGGAGCCAGGGCGATAATCTCTGCAAACTCTGTACAAATAGTCCCTGAGCCTCAGCAAAAGTGATTAATGGGCTCTGCGGAATCAGCATACGGCCCTCTGCATTAATTACTTGTGAAGGACGCTCACTGGGAAGCCGGAGGTGTGCGGAGGATGGGGGGAGGCCGCAGGCGGGCCCCGCGCTCCGCTGTGCTGGGGAAGGGCAGCGGGGCAGCCCGAGCTGCCCGGGCCCAGGGGCGGATTAGGGGCAGGGTGGGCTCCCGGGGCTCCGCTCCGCTGTGCTGGGGAAGGGCAGCGGGGCAGCCCGAGCTGCCCGGGCCCAGGGCGGATCAGGGGCAGGGTGGGCTCCCGGGGCTCCGCTCCTCTGTGCTGGGGAAGGGCAGCGGGGCAGCCCGAGCTGCCCGGGCCCAGGGCGGATCAGGGGCAGGGTGGGCTCCCGGGGCGCCGCTCCGCAGGCAGCCAGTACGGCTCGGACTGGGTGGGCCCGGGACGGACACTGAGCCGCAGATCTGCTCCACACACACTTGTGCCCTGCTCACACTGGGTGCTGTGGATGAGAGAGAACCTCCGCCGAGCCCGGCTTTGGAGTGAGTTCAGGGAGAGCAGCCGTGGGGACCGGGGCTGGAGGGGACGTGGTCCTTCAGGAGTGACCGCGATATTACCTCTCTGCCATAACTGCCATGATTTAAAATGCGCAGACCCTTTGTAAATTACTGCAGCTCTGCTGCAACGACTGAAACCGTGCCAATTTATCTCCAGGGAAGATCTAAGCCTAAACGTTTTACAGAGAAAGAAAAGATGAGGAGAGAAGCAGGTATTTATCTTTCCAGTATGTTCACTGGGCCTCATCCAAGGGGAAAACTTCTACTTCTTGTCTCAAGTATTTCAAATCTCAGCTAGGGGGATCTGGTTAGAGACCCCCACGGAAAAGTCTTAATGAATTTACCATGCATTTTTTCTAATTCATTAAAAATATGTCAAATCCAGTAAAGAACACTAACCTACCTGTGTATTTTTCCTTTCTCCCACAGAAGTCTATGACAATAATACCATGGCCTACCCAGCCCTCTGGAGCTACTCAGTGGTGGCACAGCCTTGGCTGCTCTGCAAGATGTGATGAGTTTGTGCCCAGCTGGCTGAGCCCACAGTCCTTAGACCATACAGTGATTTAAACTGGAGGAAATAATTTGGTTTTTCTGACTGTTCAGTGTCATCCAGTGACCATAGAGGACTTCACTGCACTTGGACAGGAACAATATTGATAGTACTACATCAGGAGTAGAGCTGGGGTTTGACTAGGAACTGACCCTCTCTCCTGTAATAGTCTGTGCTGATGGACATCAGAAGGAGAACCTTTCCTGACCCTATGTTATACACAAGAAAACAAAAGCAGAAGTATCTTTCCCACTTTACATGTGAGGGATAAGACTTACAGCATTTTGGTATTCTTGTGTTGTGTTGGTCATAATATCCTATTCCATTCTTAAAGAGTGTGTCCATCTGACAGTCACCTTCCTAACTGAAGCAATACACCAAAATGGATAAACATAGGAAAAGATAACTACTGGGACACTTTGCACAGTAGAGTGCTTCAGTAGCAGAGGGGTTTAAAGCATAGGTAAATGAATAGGACAATTTTACGTTTTCTCAAAACACCCACCACCCAACAGGTGTAATTTGGTGTTACACCTGATTTATGAAGGAACTCCTCTGAGTGCAAGCTAGAAACTTAAAAGCTAACAAATCAGATGTAAAGACAGTACTAAAAATCCTGCAAGCTGTCTGCCAGGAAATATCTTTAAAAATGTGGCTCTCAATACTTTACCAGTGAAGCCTGAACTAAATCTCCACAGGTAAAAATTCACTGTTTTCCTTGCACTATTCTGTATTGACAAGAAAGTGCATAAAATATCTGGAAAATATCATGGCATCTAGTTTTACGGAGTATAGTGTCCTGAAATTGTCTGGTTAAAGACAGGGCAGCAAGAAAGTCACAGACACACCAAGGACACTTAGGTCTCTCTTCTGAGAAATAAGACAGCTTGAGTTTTAAAGGGACTTAAAATAAAACAAGCAATAAATCAAAGTCATTATTTCAAATTGTTCTGAAGTTTTGTGACTTATTTGGCTAATCAGTGGGTACAGAGGGCAAGGACAGCAAGGAGGCTGGTCCATGTAGGGGCACTTAGTCCAGATCTGGAGGGAGGATGTTCTGTGACATCCATATGAGTGGCTTTCTATGTGCCATAAACAATTAGATGGACATTTTGTACTGGAATAGCAAATTCAGAGTCATGGGTATAATCAAAGAAAAAGTGTCTTTAATCACAGGTAACTTTTCCACTTCCAAAGCCACTAAGCTGAAGTCATTGCTACAGGACATGTTTAGCTCTGTGCTGGAATAGCCTTTCCACGAAGCAGATGGGTCATGAGAGGAGTACCTGGCAATTTGCTGATGGGAAGAAGTGCTTGGGGAGGGGAAATTGCAGAGAGCCTGGGGACAGTGGGTCCTCTTAGTAGCATTTATTTTGCAACCCATGGAAGGAGTCTTTTTTCATCTTTGGGAAGTTTGTAGCTTTTGTGGTATTTGGAGAGAGCAGTTAACCTAAAACCACTGGCAGCAGCTCAGCCTGAAGAGGCCATGTTAAAGAGGGACTTTTGAGAACTCTCTAAATTGGATTTCCTCAAAGTGAAACAGGATGGGATTGCAATGTCTCCTTGGCATGGCCCTGAAACCAAAACAATTCTTCACTGACCAAATAGTTTCATGAGCTGGTTAGACTGCAGCCTGCAGCCAGAGATGGAAAAGAGGCTGCCTTTTCCTTGAATTCTGCTCCTTTTTCTCACGAGAGCTGGAAACAGGACTAACAGAAAGTAATTCCTTTCACTGCCAACCTCAGACTCCAGTTTGATTACTCACTGCATTAATTTACCAATTCTGTGATTCGAACCCATTGGTTTATTGATTTAGTCTTAATAGGAACACTTATGCAATCATCAGATTGTTCTGGTTTTAATTAACTTTGCAAAATTGTAGCAGATTTACCCATGCTGCCTTAAAAATTAACTCCCTTGCTTATTCTTTTCAATAAAGACCATTTCAATAAAATCCACCACACTGGTTTATTCTCTCAGGCAGCTCCAGGCAACTAGCAATAGGACAAGAGGACACAGGCTGCATCAGAGGAGGCTTTGGTTGGACATTAAGAAGAAATTATTCACAGAAAGGGTGATTGATTGGGCATTGGAGTGGGCTGTTTAGGGAGATGGTGGAGTCACCATCCCTGGAGGTGTTTAAGAAAAGACTGGATGTGGTACTCAGTGCCATGGTCTAGTTGACAAGATGATGTTTGGTCATAGGTTGAACGTGATGAGGTCTCAGAGGTCTTTTCCAACTTAATTGAATCTGTGATTCTGTGATTCTATGGATCAGAAATGCACATATAGAATAAAAGTATTTCCAGGCCACTGGAGTCTTCCTTCAGATTAGGATGAATCCATTTTATACAAAGAAGCGGGAAAGGCACAGAAGGCAGCATGGAAAACAAAGCTGAATAGAGGAAAATGACCTTTTTTCCTCATACCATTTATTTTTCCAGTAACATACCGTTCAATCTCATAATTATCTCTAACTTAATGACTGACAGGTAGAAAAGGTTCAGAAAGATGACTTAGGCATGGACAATGACTTAGGCACAGTGTCTCACTGGTAGATGAATTTCCAGGTGTCAGACTATTCAGTAGGGTGACTTTAAATAATGTCTATAGGTCGTATTTGTACAGTACCTTACAGTCTTCTCTGCCCTCTGTCACATTTGATAAGGAAATAGTCCACTTAGTGTACTGAGATTTCAGCTGCAAGCCTTGCAGACAGTAATCATACATTCTTGGGGCATTTTCCATCCTGGCTATCTGATGCTATTACTGAACTTCGCAATTTGTTGCCCATGTTTTTTGCAGCGTGATTGGACCTTTTTTTCTTTCTCAGCACTCCTTCTCTTCGCTGTTGCTCATGGAAATCTCCAAGACTGGTGCCTCAGTACAAAGTAAGGCTGCATAGTCCAGACCTGTGGACTTCATATCTTAGACAGGAAGCTCCTACACTTACTGTGTGCTCACACAGTAAACCTCTGGTTTTCTCTTTCAGTTTCCCAGGCCCTACAGGTATCATATTTACATCTGGTACTCTTTTTTATTTGAACTAGAGCCAAAACAACTAACCACAGGCTGAATATTTGTACTTGTAGATGAAAAGCCCTGAGCTGATCCTCCAATGTGATTTTCTGAATGAAAAAATGCATAAAAAGAAGGAGGATAAAGGGTATATTATCAGCCTAGGAAAATAGGATGTCTTTAAATGAAAAGATGGGTAGAAAAGAACCTGAAATTAAGGGAATGTTGGTGCATCTCGATTTCAGTCTTCAAAGCTACAAGCAAGAAAATGAACCACATCTCAATGACCTGTAAAAGAACCTGGGGTATTGACTACTATGAGCTTGAAGCTGATCTAATGCAATCATTCCAAGAGATGTTAGCAAACAGCTGGAAGAGGGAAACTGGTGGTGAAAAGACCCTGGGATAAATTGCTCATCAAAGTAACAGCAGCTGCAGAAATATGTCAAATTTGTTCAAGTTTCAACAAGAATAGACAACTGCTGACCACTGTGGTGCAAAGGAAAAGGTGGCTGCCAAAAACAGTCAAATGTTATTAGCCATGAAACATCCACAGCATCAACAAAGCAGATCCTCTCTTCTCAGTAGCTCACACTGGGACTTTTGCCACTTCTGGGAGCGTGTGGAATGCAGGAAAACCAGTGACCGGAGGTTTTGCTGATCTGCACATTCACATGGAAGGGACCCTCAACTGATGACAAAAGACTGCCCCAAGCAAGACCCTGCTGGTCCTGTTGTCACAGCTGAGATTCACTGGGGAACTTCTGAGACCTGCCCCGGGACTCTGCTGCTTCAGCGGATGATGGGGAAGTGTCATGGTTTAACCCCAGCTGGCAACTCAGCCCCACACAGGCACTCAGTCAACCCCCCTGGTGGGATGGTGGAAAGAACAGGAAGTGTTAAAGTGAGAAATCTTGGGCGGATTGAGGCAAAGACAGTTTGATAGGTAAAGCAAAAGTCGTGCACACAAGCAAAGCAAAACAAGGGATTGATTCACCACTTCCCATGGGCAGGTGGGTGTTTAGATATTCCCAGGAAAGCAGGGCTCCATCACACATAACAGTGAATTGACAAATTCCACCACTCTGAATGCTCCCTTGTTCCTTCTTTTTCCCCCAGCTTTATACACTGACAGTGACACCATATGTTATGGAATGTTACTTTGGTCAGTTGGGGTCAGCTGTCCCAGCTTTGTCCCCTCCCAAATTCTTGTGCAACTCCAGCCTCCTTGCTGAGTTTTGTTTTCTGGTCTTTGATGTATTACTGTAATGTTGTCAATAATTGAATTAATTTTTGATGCAAAATACACCCCTACTAATGGAAATATTTCATCATTTCAATTATCATGCTTTTTTCAGTTTTCAAACTTATGCTGCTGAGAGAAGTCCAAGGTAATCCTGTGCATCTTGAGAGTGGGACAGAGAAAACAGAAAGGCCACAGCAAGGTACTTGCTCACCCACTCATCCCTCCACAAATCCATGCTTTTCCTGATAAAGTGCTTTACAAAGTAATACTTTAGACCAAAAAGATCAAGCTTTTGAAATTAAGCAGCTGAGTCACAGCTTGGTGAGCAGTGGGTGAACAATAACCGGGGAAAAAAACCTGTTTAATATCACATACAATACAGGATATTGTAGGAGACACTTGCATATTTTAAATATTGTACAATGGACCACCAACAGCCTATTCACACATGTACACAAGTAAATTAGACAATACTTAATTTTCTCTATCTCTCAGAAAAATAAAGGCTGGATCAACTCACTCAGAAGAAACTTGATTCCCAAGAGTACTCAGAGCTTCAGTTCAAAGCTCAGATGAATAAAGTATTCCTGTGCCCTAGAATAAAGACTTGTAAATATGTACTTGCCACCTGATTCTCTTTGTAATATAACCAGGGGGTGTGTCTCAACAAGTGATAATTGGAAAACACCACATGTGAGAAATCACCTTCCTTCACAAAGGAGACAGCCAAAAATAGAACTGAGCAGATCACAGCCCAGGGCGCTCCAGGATCTTTCCACATGAATGAGAGCGAGTGAAAATGAAATGGCAGAATCAGAGCTGATGACAGCCTGTCTGCCTGCTAGATGTGACCTGAAAATGGATTTTAAAACATTTTCAACTACTATCAGAATTCAGGTTGCATATCTTGGTTACCTGCACAGAAGCATTTTAGAGGGAAATGGGTGGGTCTTTTTCTGGCCATGCCTTTTAGCAGGCATGAGATATCCCCAAACCCTTTGGCTTTGTCTGTAGTATCTGCTATACATCTTTCTGTGCCAAGCACTCCCATTTCACATTGAGCAAATAATTTTAAAAATAATGAAACTGCCATTTCCATCAGACATGAGTGCTGTGCTAGCCCAGGCTTGCTGCTGGAAAGCAGAGTCCACTGTGCAGGTTGGAGCTTGGCTGGAAGAGCTGGGCAGAACGGGTTCTAAGGAAGCAGTGGGGTTTTAAGAGCCGGAGACCAAACCCAGCATCTGTTTGGTTTGGTACCCACCTTTCTACAAGCACCAGGGCTGGATGCCTGCAGCTTTGGGTTGGACAAAGAATGTCAGGTATCTGAGAGTCTTTCCAGGAATGTATCTGGACATCAGACTGACCACTACACAGGTGTCTGTGCACCAGGGTCACTTATTTCAGCATCAAGAGCATTTTTGTTTTGCTTCTGATAAATGTGAGGAGAATCATCAGAGATGCATCAGAGACCGCCACCATACCTAGCTTGCCTGCATATCTGGATCGAAGCATAGTCCAAGGAAGCTGCATCTTTGTCTAAGGTTATTTTAAAGAATTAACAAACATCTCATCCAATCTCCTGCTCTTTGACAGCAGCCAGATTCATTTCTCACTGGAGTTTTAAAATGTACCTGTTGAGCAGGATAGCCTGGCTAGAAGAAATCTGAAGTGCAGGATTAGAGGACAGGTTTCTGTTACTGCACATGCCCAACTCACTTGCCTTTACCACACCAATCACCTTGAGAGGAGAGTGACCATGGAGATTTCAGCTGCACATGGACACAATGGGCAGACAGCAGCTACAATAGGACAACAAAATAGGAAAAGAAAATAACAAACCAGTGATCAGTGCTGAACCATGATATTCACCCACCAGCTGATCCTCTGCCTAAGTTTCTTCAGACAGCAAGTGGCTCCTGACTGCAAAAGGCAATTTGTTCTGTCCTTTCTAATCCCTGAGAGCTACCACCACTTTTTTTCTGTCTTATTCAACATGCAAAATATCAAGTGATGATCTTCCTTCTCTGTACTAGGGCTTTAATTGTAATTTGGAATTTGTAGTGTCTGGTAGGTTTGTATTTCTGAGGAAAGAGAGGCTTTTCTGTGCTCCTTTCTCCAGTAGTGGTCACGGTGTGGGTGGTGGGGCAGATGAGGAGGTCCCTGCTTGGACTCCCTCCTCCTCTGCCAGCCAAAGCAAAATGGCAGCACATAAGTATGAAAAAGGCAGGAGGTCAAAGCTGCACATTAAATTTATCACCAGGCTGTTATTTTTATATAGTTGGGTCATCCATCACAGGGATGCTTTCTCTAAATGAGTGAAATGTGTGGCAAGCTGCCCTTACAGCTAAGGGCACATACAGAAGTAAAACACCTTGTCCTAATTTTTGCCAGAAATCTCCAAGTATGCTGAGAACACAAGGAGATTTTTTTCTGACTCCCTTACTGTAGCTCTCTCTGTTTTATAATCCTTCATTGAAGGTGGGACATCAGTTAGATTCATTGCACATCATTTATCAAGTTTGCAGAGATACACAGAAGCCATCCCTTTAGGGATGGGAAGTTCTGATACTCAGAGAAATGAAAGTTAATATCTACTTTGCTGGTGTAATGGAAAATGTTATTACTTTCAGAAACATATTTCAAGTTGGAAGACAAGGGTTTTAGACAGATCTTTTGGAGAAAATTGTGGTTTATTGAAAACGGATATAAAAGTAGATTAAGCCTCTTCCCACACATTAATGCAACATATTTTGGAGAGTTCCAAGAGGTCTTCCCAGTTTATAAAAAATCTGATGTTATATAATTCATAGTCAAGTTTACCAGGGGACATCCTACAGGTAAGCCCAGTGTTTGCATTAAAGCAGCCTGGACACTGGGAAGTGTCTGTAAAACCAGGCAAAAGAAAATGAAAATAGGTAATTTGAAAATCCATTCTGACTGAAAAACATATGTATGACAAACATCTGGCAAAAAATTTTCAAACACTGTAAAATGTTGTAGGAGCAGTAACTTCAGCAGACAAACTGCAGCTGATCCTGGAGACATAAGCACAGTTCTGTCTTCTGCTCTTCTGGCAGTGCCGAGATAAGCAGGTAAGATTTGATACCACTGGCTGATAGTTAAGTAATGTATCAGAGAAAAACACCATCCTCTGGTGTTAGTGCTCTGCTTACTTGCCAAGGGACTTGCAAAGCAGAGAGGGCACGACACCACCAGTGAACTTCAGCTGCAGTGAGTCTCCTCCTTAGAGAGGATTCTCTCTCATCACCAAGAGAGTCTGAGATATCCTTCTCAGTGCCATGAAGGGATGCAAAGGTAGGTCCAGCACAGCTCTGAGTTGGGCTGTAGTTGGCACCACTGCTGAGGGAGTTGACTGTCCTGGATGCTGCTCTGGGATGGTGACAAAGTACATCAGACCTGCATGAACCTCCAGTAACAAACAGGCTGAGAAATTACAGCTTCCAAAAGGTAAATAATGTCATTCTGAGGAATATCAGGGAGTGTTGCTGTTTTTAGTCTATAATAAAGTCCTTCACTATAGGAAAACTGTTACTCCTCCCCAATGTTATTCTAAACAAATCTGTTCTGACACATGTTCCCAATGCTCACCGACATGACCTCCTCTACACAACTGTCCCAGCTCCAGTGCACATCAATGCCACTGTCCTTGCCTCCATCCTGCAGGTCAGTCAGCATCTTCCTATACTCTACACATGGCCAGTACATGAATGGCTCCCTCCCAGAAAGCTTCCTGACACAGCTGTATTGGAACAAGATGTTTTCCTTCCCACTGCTCCTAAGACCAAAAGCACCAGGTTCTTCCATGCTTCCCTATGTTCCAGACAACAGATAATGTTTTGTACCATGGAACAGGCTGTGCAAAGAATGCTGTGCACTTATGGAGGCTTTCAGCTTGATAGACAATCAGAAAAACTGGAATGCCATTTGAACACTGCTTCCATTGAATCTAAAAAAGAAAACTAAGAGACAGTGTTTCATATAGGGAAAATGCAGGAAAGAATTCCTTTGTGCTACTGGAACTGAAGTTGTGATGCTTCACTAAGCAAAGCATTGCCATGAATAACAGATCTGTGGCAGAAGTGACCTGGAATAGGAATTTATGGGCATGGAGAGAGAGAAATTGCCAGAAATGGTGGGAATCATAGAATCACAGTTATAGAATGGTTTACATTAGAAGAGACCTTAAAGATCATCTCGTTCCAACTCCCTTGCCATGAGCAGGGAGAATTTCCGACTCAATGCCCTGTCCAGTTTGGCCTTGAATGCTTACAAGGATGGGCTCTCCACAACTTCTCTGGGCAGCCTGTCTCAGCACCTTCACAGTAAAGAATTTATTCCTTTTATATAATTCTACCACCATTAGAAGCACAGCTCCTTCATTAGGAATTTGGTGTCTCCTGTCACTGGAAGTTGCCACCACATTCTTAGTGTGTGGATGACCTTGGCCTCTGGGATTTCAAATGAGGATTCCAAAAAAGCTAGTTAACCTAAATCCAAATCAAGCAACTGGACAATTACTTTCAAAGTTTTGTCACATATCTAAATGACATGGGAGCATTGTTTAGATGTGATCTGACTAGCCAGGTGAAGAGACCTGAGAAAACTCTTTTGCCTAGAAGACCTTTCAGGTATGAGGATAGAAGAGAAAGGGAATAGAAAGAGTCTCACAATCTGTTTTGTATACAACTAAACCTCTCCATGGCAAAGCAAGCATATGGTATGAATGCAGAAACTCATTAGTGCAGACCTTTGGGAGACACTATGATTAAGCAAAACAGAGCCAGATGAACATTTGAGAAAAACAACAAATTGCCAATGCTGGAGAAAAATAACTGAAAGCCAAATGACTGCAGTTGCAAACTCACAAAAAGGATATTCAGGAATGTCATTTCTGGGAAAGACCTTTTCCGAGAAAGGTTTCTGGCTTTTTGAGACCAATCCACACATGGAGGGATGGTTAGCTCAGTCCTCAGTGGTAAAGCAGGGAGATATTTAGGTTGTGAGCAAGGAGCTGCTGATATTTTTCTGTGGACTGTTTCCACCTCACAGTACTTTAAATATTTCAAGAATTGAAGAGCCTTCCCTGGGTTGCTCAGATTCTTGGTCCTTTTTACAGTGAGATCTTCTAAAATTAAAATATCCTTGCAGAAATGTCATGAAGACAACTCCCTTCCAGAAGGGAATATGGAGTCACAACAAAAGATTTGACCTCACACACATCCTTCAGGCACCAGGAAATGAACTGCTTTAAATCTTTTCTTGGCTTTTTGCCTACTGCTACATGGCTTTCATCAAGAACTCATACCTACCAGACAATTGAGCTTCTAAACCCTAAACCTGAAAAAGTTCTAACTTAGCTGATTGCAGGAAAAAATTATGGAGAAAATACAATTTGTAGGGGACTAGTTTAAATGCTAGCTGCTTTTACGACATTTAACTGGAAGCTGTGGAATATATGTTTTAAACATGTACAAGCTACATTATCATGATGATATATCAAATTATACATTCTGCAATCAAATATGTTGTGCTTCTTTGCTATTTGTATCTTTTGGTTAAACTGTATTTCTCTATCCTGTGTTTGGAACAGAATTCTTTTGAACAACATTAATTAGAAGCTAAAGCTTTCAAAAAATATATGGTTTTTATAGCAGGTTTGTTCAATGACCTTCAAAGACTATTTTTTTTTCTATAAATGTCAGACCTAAGTTTACTGTAGCATTTTAAGTTATGTTTTTGGATTTAAAACTTGGTGCCAACTTGATACTTCTCCATTGGAGTAGGTGGAAAAGAATCATGGATGAGCATTCATTACTCACATCTGTATAACATTCAGGTGAAACCAGCTTGATTTTTGCTCAGAAGTACCTTGCCCTGGTACTCTAGTCAAAGCCTTTCCCAAGTGATGAAGACCTGATTGTGCATCGATGACTTTGGTGCAAGGACTCTGTCCTAACTGTGAGGCTCCTGGTGAGAGATGATCTCTTCACCCTGCTCCTCACCTCTGCATGTTGTACTGTGATGGGGAACAGAGTAGTGGCTTTCCTGTGCAGCTGTGATGTGCTTGAGGTGACGGGATGTAGGAGAGGAATGTCAGGGCACACAGCTCAGTCGTCTTCACAGGGTCTCTCACATGGGCTTCACCCTGGGTAGGCACAATCGGGTTTTCTAGTAGGATAGGCTGGGAAACTCCTCTGCTGGAGAGTAAGAAGGAGGGTGGAACTTTGAAGTCCAGGTGGCTTGCCAAGTGCTGTTCATGGAGGAGTGTCTATACTTGCACAGTGCATCTCTGAGGAAAATGTCTGCTTCTGTGGAGCTGGCAAACCCTGAGTCCAAGGCTGCCAGGGAGCTCTTGGCAGCTCACAGCCTGACTACCAGACTTGGGGCCACTGTATAACAGCATCCATTTTCCCTTTGGGCAGAAGAACACTCAGGCCAAGGTTTTGACCTGTGTAGCCAGGAATGGTGTGTTTTATCCAGTCATTACACTACTGCAATCCAGCTGTAGTTCTCATACAGTGCTGCCTGCCTCAACCAGGCACAACCACTGATACCATGTCTCATTTTCTTCATAGTTCACAAGTACTGCTTTGCCATTTACTCAAGCATTTTGCTGCTCAGCTCCTCTTACCATAAGAAGAAAGTGTCAAGTTCAAAAAAATTACTGTTGTTTTTAACTAAAACCACAGACATTAATACAGAAATAGAAGTACCACACTTAGGAGATAAAAGCATGTAACCATGAAAATCTAGTCTTGCCTTTCCTTCCAGCATGGTAAGCATGTTTTGGTTGTGGTTTTTCACTGATGATGCCTTATTTTGCATGTGAGGTAAGAGTGAGCTTTGCTTTGCAGTATAGAATGAGCACACATATAACCTTGGTTCCGGAAATCTTGTCACAGAAGCACAGGATCAATTAGGTTGGAAAAGACCTCTGAGATCATTGAGTCCTACCTGTGACCAAACACCATCATGTGAACTAGACCATGGCACGAAGTGCCACATCCAATCTTTTCTTGAATACCTCCAGAGACTGGAGGTGACTCCATCACCTCTCTGGGCAATCCATTCCAATGTTTAATTACCCTTTCTGTCAACGTCTTGGCCCTCAAATTAGACAGAAAACTTTGTTACTGCTGAAAAACTGGGCCTCGGGGATGATAGAAACAGAGAGGGGTTTTGAGGAGACGACAGAGACAGCATGTTCATGTTTGAAATAGTGATCCATTGAGCAGGTGGGTAACTTTCTCATATCCTTGTCCCAGCAGCCCAACTGACGTCCCTGTGTCTCATCCTGCTGAATCTACCACCACAGCTGGCAGACCTTATGTCTCCACCTTGTTTGCAATGAAAACCTCAACAGTTCTCTCTTTCAGTCCAGCCTTAGGGATTCAGAGTCCTTTTGCTCCATTATACATATGCCCAGCACATCTGGCTGGATTTGGTACCTGCTGTATTTCCCTCAGGGCATGAATGATCTGCACATCACACTGAGCCAGAAGGGTCCTTTCCTAACAGAAATGGCAGTACTAAGTCATAAGAATAAAGTGCTATGAATGCAAAATAATTTCATGTAAGGCTATATGTGCACCCTCCCTCTTGCTGGATTTAACACTGTTCTCTGGGGAAGGCTCATCCTCCTCTTCCCCAGCTCTGTCTGTTGAGAGTAACATGCATCAGCCTCCAGGGAACAGCTCTTGGGCAATCGGGTTGCGAGTACAAGTGAGATCTTCCTGCACAGCTGTGTGCACTGGGGCCTGAGCTGCTTGCTCAGCTGTGCCTCTCCAAAAGCAGCTCCTTGGTGATCCGCAAAACCTGTCCAACACCTGCAACACTCTGATGGTCACGTCACCCTGCCAAGGGAACAGCACAAGAGAGACGGGACTGATGTTGGCTTTGCTGCCGACTTGAGGATGATTTAAATATTCCTGATAGATTCCTCTTGCATGTGGTGGGTCTGCTCTTTTTGAGCTTGGTTTTTAAACTTTTATCAGAGAGCCTCCGTATAATTCCACAGGGTCAGGGTGAAGGCAAGAGATCCCAGAGGTCTCAGCCCCAACTCACACCCCAGGGAGCAGCCTGCCACAGTTAATGAACTGAAACTGCCTCTCGCAGATGTGGAGATGAAATAGCATTGCAAGCACTGGTGTCTCCTGCACTTATTTCAGCCTCAAGACATGATCAAGCCTGCAGCTTATGTTGCTAAGTAGCTGCCACCATAACAAACTTTGTTATGTGCCTTTTCTAGCTCATTGCTGCCTCCCTCAGCATCAGCAGGATTTGCTGTTTGCATTCATGTAATTACAAAATGCAAAATGGTACCATTAGTTTATTTTCAGGGTTTCTCATTAGTTACTTGACCAGAGAAACATTCCTAGCATCAAATTTGGCTTTGAAATCCAAATGCTAAGCTGCTTCTCCTTCTATTTTTTCTTATAACATTGACTGTGGTTTCTTATTCCTTAAACATCAGCATTTCTTTTATTTTGGAGATTAGTCCCATAGTCAAGAAATATGAGAAGCAGATAATTTGTACAAAGACAAATTTAGCTGAACTTTTCTGCAAAAATGCTCAGCAGTGGAACGTTTTATGGTAATGTGATCCGTTCGTTTCAGAGCTCTCAGTCCAGTGCAATGTGTGGTACATGCTGCCTGTGAATTGACTCCAGTTCTGGCTTCCTCTCCAGTAACGTGAGGACTGGATATATTAACCTTCCCAAAATGAACAGAAAATTAGTGCAGACACATCTGCTGGCAGAGGCTGGGCTTGGGCTGTCATAGAAATACCTGATTTCAGGAAGAACTTTCAACATCTGCCTTGGAAAAACAGAATATTAATAAGTGGTGTGCAAGCTGATGATGAACAGCCCAGTACACAGTTTTAGCCAGGGCTGGGACTCCTGAATTCAAACTGCAACTTTGTGAATAATTTTCTTAGACTGATTTAACACACATGCAAAGTTGGCACAGCCACATGAAAAAGAAATCCTCACTCCTTCCTTCTCTATTCTCCTGCCTGGTGCTTCTTGTGGTATGCTGGCACAAGTTTCTGTGTGGCTGCCCAGTGCACAGGATGTAGAAATTGATCCAGCTGGGAAAAAAAAACATGTTTCTTTTGGTGGGTTTTACCCTGAATCAGTTCCCATTATCCCCAAGCCTAGAAAACTAAACTGTACAAATAATTGCCAGCACTACCTGGGCACTGCAAGGCAGGGAAGGAGAAGGTGTTTCATGAACTTAGCAGGACAGTTTAATTTAGAGAGGAGTCCCTGCATGGAGAACACTACTGGCTTTAAACCCCCATCTGCTCTAGGATGCCAAGTGTCATGAGCAACTCTGTTTCTCATCACATGTATTCTTGATCAGTGTCAAACATTTATAAACATCTATGATTAAAGGTCAATCACACATTCTCAATTATTTAGTGTTAGTTTCAGGCTATGTTATGATGTTTAATGTTTTTATTGAAAAATTAGGCAAACAAGAAAAGCAGGGGGGATGGGGAAAGGAGAACATGTCGAGATTTCAGCTTATGACAACCAAACTACCTCTTGTATCTTTCCTGGCTGTTGGAGAATATCTAGGGCCAAATGAAATTGGAGGGTGTGTTCTCCCAGGAAGTTTCTAGCACTTTATTCTACTTATAATACAACACTAACATTAGTGTTTGGCTAATATGAATATTTTCTCTGACCTGAGATTTTGAAATTTTTTTTTTTATTCTGCATAAAGATGTTTTAAGCTAAAATAAATGTAAAACCAGCTCCTGTTGTAAGAACTAGAGAAAATCTTCCCTTCTACCTCCTGTTCTTATCTCACCCATGGCTTTACTAGACCTTCAGAGGTCAGCAAGAAATGCAGAGAACTGTCCTTTCTTCCTTGTGTGTTGGGACAATTTATTTCTTGGTAGTTCAGCTTTTCTCTATGTTCATGTTGTAGAAATTCACAGTATATACTCCAGCCACTTCTTGGACGTGAAACAGAAAAAGGTCTGAAAAAGCACAAAGACAAACACAACCACTTGAGGAAAGATGTACAGTCTATGGACACTTAAGAGGTTTAGAAACAGAAAAATTTACCTTAACCCCCCTCCTCCCAAAAAAGTAATATTAAGTACCATGACACAGACTTGGGTGTAGCAGTGGAACAAGAATAGGGAGTGAAAAATAACCCTTGGAAATTTGACTTCCTTGATTTGCCAGTGTAGGATGTCAGCTGGAATGACCCAAACAGAAAAGGCAATTTTATGCCCACAGAAGACAGGCACAGATCAACATCCTCAGCACCATATACCTGACCATCCAACAAAGTCCCTGAAGCAAAGTTGAACACAACAGCTGCCAGGTCATTGCCTAACAAACTGGTTTGAATCATATTTGTGAATTAGGAAGAATCCTCTACTCATACCCTTCCCAGATACAGAGCACTATTTAACCTCCAGCTGTAGATAACATCACCTGCCTTCTTCCCTTGCACCCCAGATGGAAAAAAACAGAGCAGTGTGTCTTCAAGGTGATCACGAATGTAGGGCAGGAATTCATTCAACAACTCTATCTCACTGAAGAAATACTTCCTTAGATTTCTAAACAGTTCTATTTTTTATACACCAAGGAGGAGTAATTTGGAAAGCAGGGCATGCATAGTACCCCAATGTGAGCAGTTGAGCTCTGCAGACAGAACAAAACTGCCACCAACGGCAAGATGGAGCACAGAGAAGCATTCACAGCAGTTCCTTCCCCTCACTGCTGCACTGCAGCACTACAGCCAAAGGCATTAGAGCCAATCCAGCCTGACTGGGAAGCAGCGAAGAACACATTTACATTAATACTCTTGATCAAATCTAAATCCCTCTCAAGACAGCTTTCTGAAAAGAGATGTTACTCACTGAGCTGTGACAAAAATGTCTTCCTCCTATCTAGTAAATACTAAGTGAATGCTTATGGTTAATTCCTTTAAAACCATTTTGACATTTGTTTGAGGAGGAACTATAATAAAATGCAGATGCTGTACTTCTTTACCAAGATATTGAAGCACTTAAAAAAACCCAAAACAACACAACAGTCATAGGGAAAAAAATTAGTGCAGTGAAACAGAGTCCTTCTCCATCTCATCATTTGTGTCTGTAACAGAGAGGGAAATATACTTCTTGTACATACAGGAGCTATACAAGGACACCAATGCTCTGTCACCTTCCTTAGACCTCATTCAACAGCTGATCAATGCATTACCACAAAGCCTGTTGACACTACTTGTAGGCCATGGTCAGAACGAGTAACAAATCCTGTAAATGACAAAGCAGAGCTTGCATTCAGTGTCAGATTAGTGTCACCAGGCACATGTTTGAGCAAAATCAGCTTGTCTTGAGTGTTGATCACAGTGGTGTAACAAAGAGTCAAACTGGTGATAAAACTGTCCTAGATTATTGATAGAAGGAAAGCCAGAAAAGCCACAAAAGCTTTCATCCTAGTCTGAGCACTCAAATTCCCACACTTCTCTCTCACAGAGCTCGAACCAAAGGAGTGAAAGTCACTTTTCCAGCACTGCACCTGCACACACACACTTGGGCTAGCTCAGCACAGGCCAGACTGCATCCCACAGGAATTCCAGCACACAGGATGGGCCCGGCTGCTTCCACAGGTCACTCAAAAGCAGGACAGTTCCTTGTGTGTGGAGCCCAGACTCACTCAGCCTGGGTCAGTCAGAATTCACTGCCTCTATATATAAACTCTAGAGGTAACCAACTGGCTCCATGTGCTGCAGCCACAGGCTTGGATCCAAGTGCCTGCATATACCAGGAGGAGCATGCAACTTCAGAGGCACTGACATACATGCAGAGGCAATTCCATAAGCAAGGGAACAGCAGGGCTAAAAGAATCCAAGCTGGCTATGTTCTGGCATTCAGAACAGACAGGCATGTAGATGAATCACATTTTATAGACAGTCTCCCATAATTTTACGCACACACATTCCTAGCACAGAATCCTTGAACAAAAGCACAATACAGCCAGTAGAGTAACGCTTCCTTCCTAGTGGCAAGAAATCTATTTCCATATTCAAGTTTAATCTTTTGAAGAGCTAAATCTTTCCATACCTAGTACCAAAAAAACCAATCTCTTAATGCTCAGTCTCTCCTACATAAATGGGAGGTGTTCAAACAACATACAGAGCTAATACATAACAGCTTATAACACAACTTTTATTAGAAAAGTTATACATAACAGCATCAACTATTTTCAAGAATATTAACCTTGAAAAGCAACAAAAACAGACTAAAAATGTGTAACAAGAAACTAATGACCTTTTCTATAATTAAACATTCACGTTATCTACAATGTCTCTTTTTACAAAGGGGAAAATTATGCTTTTACAGGCACATCATGTTGAAAATAAAGCTGCAGTAACTTTATACAATTAACTTTTTCAAGGATTATTAAAACATGGTCATTATGTAGTCTCAGAGTTTTTTAAACATTCACATAATTTTACAGTTGAGTATACACTGAAATTTCAGAGTTCCAAAATTATTTCACAAAAGTGCCAACATTAAAACCAGAACCTTCAGTGTGAATAATTTTGCCCTAAAAAAAGTTAAGACAGGTCTCCATAATCAACATATTCACATAATTTCTGGTGCTACCTGGTCTAACAGTAAAGCTTCATTCTTTAGAAATAAAATCAAACCGGATTTCTTTTGTAAAGCTGATAAAATGTTTTGAACATGGGAGTGTACATTATCAGAAAAAATTGACACTAAAACCATAAATATATCCAAAGAGCCATTAATACACTACACAATTAAGTGGAATTGTGCCCATCTATACTCTATATTCAAAATTTGTTGCCCTTTCAGTACAGGTGGTCTGAATTTAGCAATTTTTCTTATTCTTACTGTCAGATGCCTGCTTAATAAAAAAATCAGATAATTTACAATCTAGAAGTCTGTTTTAAAAAGTCTGGAGTTTATATACAGCTCTAACAAACCTAAAGCATTATGATTTCTTAAATGGATAAATGAAATTACTAGTTTTCATTTGTCACTTATTAACAGTAATTAGCCATTATCAGTAGTGGACCATAACAAGGTGATAAGTGAAAAGGAATGTTTCATCTAAAATGCTTCACATGTTCTGTCCTTTCGTGTATCATGTAGAGGAAGTGCTTTCCACAGACACTCGTTTCCCCTTAGCATCAAGGGCTACAAAAATCTGACTGCAAAAATGCAGTGACACAGCAAGCTGACATATCAGGCACTACCTTTCATATTGGCAGCTTTAAGAGACCCACGGTATGCACAAAGATCTAGAGAAGGGGAGAAAAAACTACTACGAGAAGCAGACCAAACATTTCAGATGGGTTTGGCAATGTTTTTCATCAGACAAAAGGTTGGCCATTCAGTTTTACTTGTATAGGTTAAAAATATCCTCTATTGAATCAACTAGTCAAATTATTGTAAGACATTTTCATTGATACTCAACATCACATGCACCAATATTGCACACATCTGCTCTGAGCTGCTAAAACAATCTTTATCTGGGCGCTTGAGGTGTCTGGTTTCTGCAGCTGGAACTCAAGTCACCCAACCCAGCCAGCAGTTTCACTAAAAATTTGAGTGGTAAAGTTAAAATACAAACCCCAAAATAACCCCAAGAGAAAACCAAGGACTTTATACAGACAATAAAATCTAAATTTTCTGCAATGGTCTTGTGGGCCCTACGGACAGGGCAATACACGCACGCACTGGTGGGACGAGCACTAGCTCTGCTCTAGGGAACCATTCAGATAATGTGAAACCTGGGACCAGGGGTGGCAATGATGTCACTGTAGGGCTCCTCCTGTGTCAGCTCTATAGCTTGCTGCTTCTTCAGGACCAGGAAACTGTAGAACTTTGCAGCTGCTTGTTTTCTATTCGTATTTCTGCACAGCTCAAGCAAACTGATAGATTCTGCTCCAGTCTTAGCAAGAGCTCTCTGAAAAACACAACATTGACACCACAAGTTAAATAGAGAACTACACAGAAACAACAAGGTCTCTTGGCAAGATTCTGTTTGTTGTCAGTTCCAGGACACTGAGGGATTCAGAAGGATGGGAACATTACAACATGTACATGAAAATTTCTTTATGGATCTTAGCTAAATGAAACCTAGTAGGCTTCCCAGAGATGTGTGAAAAATCATTCTTGAATCTGCTGAACATATTCCAGAAACACCTTATAGAGCATAAGATTTTATTTCTGCAGCAATAGCTAACTAGTCTTTTTTGACTACAGGACAATTTTTTCTTAATGGGAATAAAAAAAAAATCAAGTTTTATTTCTCAAAATAAATGTAATTTCAAAAATAATAAAGTAAAATTTCAAGAGTTAACATTCTTCAGAAGATGCATAGTTTTCCCAAGGTGAAAGCTTGTTTATTTCTAAAACTCCTCTGTCTTAAACTAAGTACCCAAAATCACTTAGATTTTCTCAAAGTTTTGGCAAAAATATATATTAAAAAAGTCATGATAATACATCTTTTTGCTGGCCAGGACAACAACTGAAGTATTCAATTTAAAGCAGAACTGTTTGCCCTGGAATGAATTTCAACCAGATGAAAAGATATTTGGCTGGCCAAACCAAATCACTTTATATTAACCAGATCTTAACTCCAAATCTCACTGCAGATTTAATGTTTTAGCCATCCAATGTGGTACACTGGGTACATGGAAGAAAGACTTGAAAGAAGCTAGTTATGGCCAAAGATAATTCTAAAGCTCTCTTCAGAAACTGTGATAAAACATTCAGAGAGGAAAACATTACACAACAGTACCAACTCAACATTTGTATACTTCAGAAGTTATTTTTAAGCTATTTTTTATTTTAATCAGTTGCACTGATTTGGTCTGGGACAGAGTTAATTTTCTTCACAACAGCTCATGTGGTGCTATGCTTTGCATCAAGTAAGCTGGAGGTGCACGAGAAGCTGGGAGGGAACACAGCCAGGACAGCAGACCCTAAGTGGCCAAAAGGATAATCCGTGCCACATGGCATCGTGCTCTGCGTTTAAAGCTGGGCCAGAGAAGAGGTGGGTGTGTGACCTTTTGGGAAGTGGCATTCAGTGACAGCCAAATCTCATGAGTTGTTGAAATGTTTAAGGGAACAAAGGAGCTACAAACCAGGCTGAAAGGCAAAGGCAGTCCAAGAATACGTGGAGGACAAACACAGAGACCGATAAGCAAAGGAACAGTTTGCACTTCAGGGTAAACATTGTGGTGATCAGCTGTCGTATCAGAAAAAGCCTCTTTAGTTCCAGCAAGCAAGAATCCATCCTGCAGACAGATCTATCTGCAGACTGAAGCCACGTGCTAGAAATCAGCCAAAGTCACATTTCCAGTTTTTAAGAGATTCAGCTTCTCATGGCATGCAAGTTTTCAAACTAGCCTAGCCAGGAAGTAAACATCCTGTACAATGGTGTTATCCCTAGACCCTTATGGGGGTTTGCCTAAAGACACACAGCTAAAGTCAGAGGTGCTATGGTTTCATTAAAAATACAGGCAATTATTTTAAAATTTAAATTTCTGGGAATCTTAGTTGCAGACCAAGTTTGAACTCGAAGGTTGAAAAATATTTAAGTGAATAATTTTAATTCAAATGTTCTCTGAACAATAAGTGACAATTATAAAACTATAGATCCAATTTTAATACAATTATTTGATATAGATTTAATCAACTACATGCATTCTTCCCCCCCTAGGATAACTGGTATTTTAGGCTGTAACACTGACTGCAAAGAAAGCTCTTTCTTGACCTTTTAACTCAGCTCAAAAGCATCAGTGGACACACTCAAAAGCTACTTTAAGAGAAAGCAAATGACCATGTGTACCTGAAGGCCATGGAGCATTTGTTGAGTCCTCTTGTTCCATCTTCTTTCTTCTTGATCCTGATCACCCCCTGTGCCATCTTCTTCCTGGAAGCAGGTGTAAAATGAAAGATATCAATGAAGTTTGTTCTGTTTGTGCCATAGGATATTAGTAATGTAGCTAAGAAACAACTTAAGTTATCCCATTTGAGGACATGGCTGGTTTTCCTGCAAATCTATTTCCATTAAGCAGGACAAGCTATTTAAAATGAATTGCATTATTAAGTTCAAAAGTTCTTATCTAAGGCATTGTAAACATATAGAGTGGTTTAATCCAGCCATGGGTGAGAACAGGAGAACACTAATTCAAAACAGAATGTATATGTAATTTATAAAATTAAATAATATAAATATTACTAAATGGTCAAGAAATAATTTAATAATTACATTTCCAAGGGCTATTAATAAGGACAGAGGCTATTAATAAGGACAGACAAGTTATTTCTTATGCCTTTTACTGAATCCACAGTCAAACATTCATCCACTTCTGGGAAACACACAAACTGATTCTACACAGAGTTCTTACTTCTTCCTCCTCCTCCTCCTCTTTCTCCTTTTCCTTCTCCTTCTCTTTTTCTGGCAGGAGTTCTAGCTCTGGTATTAGCTGGCAGATGTTTTGGGGCTCCTCTGGAGGCATTTCTACAGGTGGTATTTCCAGCTGTTGTGATGGCGGATGCTTTAAGAGCACACAGTACAGTTAAACAGTATCATTTTGTCAGTTTTACAATAGAATTATGGTGCTACAGACCAGTTTAATAAAATCCAAGTATCTAATATTAGCCATTTGTCAAAATTTTTCATTTTTGAAGACCAAAAGCAATTTTGTTTTGCTGTCCATATGTGTATTTTCAATCCTTTAGATTCTACTCAAACCAGAAATTATGATACCATTGTACAGTAAAAGGCTTTCCAGTAACTTCACTTATCCCACCATCCAAACTACTGATCTCATTCCTTGGATTGGCACAGGCAAATTTAAAATCCCACATCACCAGATGCAATGCTACATGAACACACTAACTCACTGGAACCAGTCATCTTCAAAATATCAAAATGCTGTTCTCATCAGTACAAACATGAAGGAATTAAAACATTGGTACGTGCAAAGTTTCTGAAAATGTATGAATTACTTTGGTGCTGAAGTACATTTTCAGAAAATATTTATGTCAAGAGGAAAATACAGAAAAGCAATTTAATAGGATCTATGTAGACAATTTTAATAAAATTAATACACGGAACTCTCCCCCTGAATCTATAAACAATTAAGTGCCTGCCAGTTAAATTACCCTGACTCCTGAAACTGTTTCTACACATACCCTAAAATGCTTGAGCAACTTCTGATGTAGTCACACAGCAGTTATCAGTACAGGTTGTACATGTTGCTGGAGGCCTGACCTGGCCTTTAAGATGATCACAGAACTCCCAACAGACCAACACCCCCAATTACACTGACTTGGCACAGTCAATGCTGATTTCACCCCATGACATGGCCAAGAGGAGCAGCAGCTGCCACCCTGCTTAACAAGCTCATGTAACATCTAACAGTCCCATTCTACAGTGAACAACCTGTTAGCCACGGAATGCAAATAGTGAGGTTAAAAAATGCACAAATATGAGACACAGCATAAACCAGGACTGTTCTCACCACTCAAGCATTCAGAGAAATACCTTTCATTTTGCCTATATCCTTCCTCTCCCCTTCAGAAACAGTTTCCTTTCACACTGCATCACAGATAATGTTCACAACTCAACTAGGAAATCTCTCCAAAGTTTTTCATTGAATCCCTAAGTCTGGAACACTAGGGCTGTCTCAAAAGACATTTATGCAGCTGACACAATCCTTGCTTGATGGGAGCTGTTCATATGCACTTACCAAGCAGAAGCTGAGAAGCAATACACTAGACTCCTTGAAGACTTTTACTGGAGGAAATAGTATAATTTCTTTATCCTACCAGCATTTTAAATGTTTCAGTAAGCTTTTCACCTACAAAGGCACCCAGGGACAGATGTTCTGATACTACTACAATGAATCTCAAAGGACCATCAAAAGGTAGGGCCTCGAATCTGTGTCCTTTCCTACTCAAAGACACTGCCCACTTCTCATTCCCCATAAAACCACAGCAAAGCTCACTCACAGGTAACACTGGCTCTGGTTCCACCTGCTGCAGTTTGCGTTTCACACCGGTCTGAGCTGGCGGCGGTGGCATGACCGACTCATCCAGGTTGGTTCTGCTGCCTTCCATCATCGACTCCTGCAAACGGCTTGGTTCTTCCAGAATGGGCTCATCTGTATTCCACAACAGATCTTTCTTTTAGATACTTAAGAGTGTAATTAGAAACTGTACCAAAGTCCAACCTGCTATTAAAATTGAGCACTCTCAAACAGCCTGCACTTTTAATCCAATGGTTCAAACAACTCCTAAGCATCCTCTATTTCTAGGAAAAAAAGGTTATTTTATGGCACAGGTTGTGCATCAAGCTAAACAAAACAAACCATTACAAAGCTCACTGCTTCATACATAATCTTTGATGACTTAATACAAACCACAGAAAAAAGAGAAAGAAAATGCTCCAAGGGAAAGCAGAGCATCTTTGACAAGACACAAACCAATGACATCTCGTTGCTGCTGCTGCTGTTGCTGCTCCTCTCTGGGAACCTCTGGGTTTTCAAAGTCTTTAAGGAACTCATCAAGATTGTCAGCTTCTCCACCTTTCCTCCTCTTTCTCAGGTCTTCTGGTACCAGAGGTGTAAGACAGCGAGTAAAGAGCTACAGAGGAAAGGTTACATTATTCACTATTGCAGTTCTCAGTGTCCTTTTATTTCACTATGGATCAAGTAATTATGGGCTATATTTCTTTCTCAGTTTTTAAGCTCCTCTCCAACAGTACTATTATCTAAAAAATCATTTATTTTTGTAATTAATAACAGCAACGTTTAAAATATTTACCTTAGTTACTTTAATATGTTTTTTCTTCCGCTTATGAATAGTGCCATCACTATATCAATATCTATATGCTGATGTTTGCTATACATGAGGCACAATCCTGAATATAGTCCATTTAAAAATGAACTTGCACAAAAGCATTACCTTCAGTAGCCTGTTATTCCACAAAGGCTGTGCAGGCAGAGAGAAAAGCTTTTCAACTCCACCAGTTTCTTTCCACATCATCAGTTTCTTAGTAGGAGGTGCCAAATCCAAAGTAGTGACAATATCAGAGTAGTCACTTAGTTGGGCTCGAATAGTCTTGCTGTCCAGTTCTTTCACACTGTCCACAATCAGCTTTCTCTTCCTCTTTGCTTTGGTTTCCTTGACTGTTGAGATTTTTAGCAAGCAATGAAGGTTAGCTCAAACAGGTACCACGCTGTGAAAGAATCCTGCAAGTTCTCTATAGGTGAGAAGTTCTCTCTATATCCACATATAAAGCTGCCTCAAGATTCTAAGGCAACATTAGCTTTGGGAGGACTAAAACCTATGAGCAATATAAAACATCAAATACTATGAATGCTGTCCCATAACCTACAAATTCTTCTGTGAACTTCAATCTACCTAAGCCTCAATGTTCTCAGTTGCACATGCCTCTCTCTCCCATGGCTTGCTTGTCAGGCTGGTGCAAACAATGGCCACTGAGTTGAACAGAGGATGGAGCATCTCTCTTATGAAGAAAGGCTGAGAGATTTGGTTTTGCTCCTCCTGGAGAAAAGGGAGCTTTGGGGTCACCTAATTGTGGCCTTCCAGTAGCCAAACGAGTCCTCAAGGAAGATGGAGGTGATTTTTCACAAAGACATGTAGTGACAGCGTAAGGGGGCTGGCTGCCAACTGACAGAGAATAAGTTCAGACTAGATATTAGAAAGAAATCCTCTACTGTGAGTGCGGTGAGGCACTGGAACAGGCTGCTCAGAGAAGTTGTGGACGTCCCATCCCTGCCAGTGTTCAAGGCCAGGCTGGATGGAGCTCTGAGCAACCCGGTCTAGTGGAAGGTGTCCCTGCCCATGGCAAGAGAGTTGGAATTAGATCTTCATGATCCCTTCCAATCCCAGCCATTCTATGACTTTGATGACAGATTTAAAATACCACACCCACTTTTTCCCCTAAGCCCTACCTGAGCTTTGGCAGAGTTAATGTGGGTGGTTGTTTTAACTGTAAACTTCTGACCCTGTTGTAGGATAACATCACTGTGCTCACAGCCTGGTACTCTGCAGCAGACCCTGAGGCTCTGGCAAATGCTGTCTGTGCTGGTCCCAGCAGATGAGCTGGTCCCCTGCTGCCAGCCTGCCACGAGAGGGCAGTGCCAGGGCTCTCCCACTGGCCAAGCAGGGAATCAGGGCCTANTGGCCACTGAGTTGAACAGAGGATGGAGCATCTCTCTTATGAGGAAAGGCTGAGAGATTTGGTTTTGCTCCTCCTGGAGAAAAGGGAGCTTTGGGGTCACCTAATTGTGGCCTTCCAGTAGCCAAACGAGTCCTCAAGGAAGATGGAGGTGATTTTTTACAAAGACATGTAGTGACAGGGTAAGGGGGCTGGCTGCCAACTGACAGAGAATAAGTTCAGACTAGATATTAGAAAGAAATTCTCTACTGTGAGTGCGGTGAGGCACTGGAACAGGCTGCTCAGAGAAGTTGTGGACGTCCCATCCTTGTCAGTGTTCAAGGCCAGGCTGGATGGAGCTCTGAGCAACCCGGTCTAGTGGAAGGTGTCCCTGCCCATGGCAAGAGAGTTGGAATTAGATCTTCATGATCCCTTCCAATCCCAGCCATTCTATGACTTTGATGACAGATTTAAAATACCACACCCACTTTTTCCCCTAAGCCCTACCTGAGCTTTGGCAGAGTTAATGTGGGTGGTTGTTTTAACTGTAAACTTCTGACCCTGTTGTAGGATAACATCACTGTGCTCACAGCCTGGTACTCTGCAGCAGACCCTGAGGCTCTGGCAAATGCTGTCTGTGCTGGTCCCAGCAGATGAGCTGGTCCCCTGCTGCCAGCCTGCCACGAGAGGGCAGTGCCAGGGCTCTCCCACTGGCCAAGCAGGGAATCAGGGCCTAGAGCAGTCTTTCATAAAAGCACAGGACAAGATACTTTCCTTACAGATATTAGTTTTTAAATAAAGTGGGAATCAGTATATAATGAGCCAAATATAGTATCAGTTAAAATAAGCAAGTTTCTTGCACTAAACAAAAAGACAAGGAAAATCCCTACTTTGCAGAAATTCAAAACAAAGGTGCACCTCCTGAAATCAGCAATTCATTAAAGCTACAAATGACTGGAACAGCACTTGTTCTCAGTGTAAACAGTCACTCCTGCCCTTCAAACACGGCATATCAAGAACCGTGCTGCACTACAGATACTGCATTAAAGACGTGCTGAGCACCATTCCAACTCAGTGCATTTCAACCAGCATGTTTATCTAAAGCTACAGTATCATGCTGTTACATGCCCTGACTGCAGAAACTACAAACTGGTATTCTCTGACACCATCCATGTCAGCTACCTCTCTGCAAAGTACTAGAGGGCTACTATTAGAATAAAAGGAATTCAGCACCTGATCCCTGGTTTCTCTCCCAAGTGAGAAGCAGAGCAAGCAGCAGTGTTAGACATTCATTTCCACTCCATCAAGCTAAGGTGGTCTCTGACAAACTGTGTAAAATACACCTCAACAGCTCACTCACCAGTTATGTCAATAGGCTCCAGAGCAAAAGCTTCCTCTTCATTGGGAACAAGCGTTGTCTGGTCAGTCATGGTTGGTAACGGCTCCACCGGATCCACCGAGTCCGGGCTGTCCGGGCCTCCCACTGCCAATCACAACAAGAACCTCGCACCAGGTCAAAACATTACCAGCCTGTGCTGCCCCTCCCATCCCCTCCTCCACACCTTCAGATCGTTTACCACATTTCATACTTTTGAGCTTAGTATGCTTTTAAGGAATTAGAATCCAAACTACATGAGTTGAAAGTAATTCTAGATTTGGTCCTGGATCATACTCACTTGATACATTATCATCATCATCCATATCATCGTGAGGAGGCTGCTCTGGCATCATTACTCCACTTTCTGAGAGTGCAGGTGGGTCATCAAAAATACCACCATCATTATTACTGAGAAGTTTGTCATCTGAAGCAACCATATGAAAGAATCAGTTTTGCATCCACAAATTAATGGAAGAAGTATAGACAAATTTACAAAGAAGTACAGACACGTTTATTACAACACAGATGAAGACAGTGCAGAAGTTAGAAACCAGTACTTTCAATACTGACAATAGAAGAAAGTTGCAGTGCTCTTTCAAGGGGCATTTCAGCTCTAATTCTGAGCTTACAGATAACCTTTATTACAACATACTTGCCACACATTTGCATCTTACATCCAATTTTTTTAGAACTTTGTTCTAAATATGCCAACACTTAATATGCTGTGAGTCATCTACACTGCTGTACTACTCGCAAACCAGAATTCCACTGTACAAGGCATAACATTGACAGGGATCTTGACAACAAAGGAAACAACTTCCCCTTATCTACCCAAGAAATAATTAATTACGGCAAGAGGTAGGATAGAGGAAAAACAAATTTCACAAACTTACCCAATATTCCACCATCATTTCCTTCTCCAAAATTATCATCTTTGTATTGGTCTTCATATTCCAGGTGATTAGATTTCTCATTGAGGTGACTGGTGCTCTGTTCAGGTTCCAGTAGGAGATTGGAAGCACTGGTGCTCACCAGCATGTCATCCTCAAATGCACTACCCTCTCTCATCATCTCACGATCATCCATCCCAAAGTCACCTGCAAGAATACAATTGCAGTGCTGTAAGTGCTAAAACCAAGATGCAAGAGACCTACCTAACTGATCAACAAAGGCCCATACGTGAGACCAAACTTTAATTTAATTTATCCTATTTGCAGAGTTAATGACAAGATGTAAGGAATTGTGCCCAGCAATACCATAGCAAAAACACTGTTCAAACAATTATAAAAATAACTATCTCCTTTTCAAAGAATCTTATTGTACTTATTTGAATTAATATTAGCCAGATCCTACTAAACTTTATCTGCATAGAAACCAAAGAATTCAATGGAATTCAAAGACATTTTGCCTTATGCCTCAGGGCTGGGCTTCAAGTACCCATTGGGAACAAACCGACACCCAGTCAACACCATTTCTAGATTATTCCTTCAAAACAATTGCTGATTTATGAATTACAATACTCTACGTTGGGAACCAGATATTCAAATAAAACTGTCTTTAGGCTTTGATTCACATGTTAGAACACTGTCCTTGAAAAGATACCTAAAGCAGCAAACTTGTCACCAGTGACTGATTCAGCTTTAGAAATCTCCCAATGGTTTGTGACTGAGAGCATGCTTATGATTAAAGCAACGGTTCACTTCATATCCACACCACATTTTTAAAATTATAATTGGCACAGTACTTCAATGATTAACTTGACTGAATATTCTTCGGCTTTTCTTTCTACCTATTCTAGGCAGCTAGCAGTTTGCTGAGCATTAGAGGACAGACTTTCTGGAAAAACTGACATGAACAAACTAAAAATTAAACATAAAAACCCCGCAGCATGTTTGATCTAATTTGTTTAGTGCTTATTGGGCATTCCATAGTAATTGCAAAACCGTATCTTACAATAACTGAAATTAGCTAACACATAATAACACATGAGATCTTTACCAAAGTCATTATCCTGGAGGATACTGATGTTGCCTACTTCTTCTCTCATTGTAATTTCTTCCACTCTACTCTGGTTCAAACTGAACTGCTGAGCCACATCAATATCACTTAAACAAACAGAAGGCAATTATTAAAATCTCATTTAAAAATGAACAACAAATAAAGCCTGCTAAAATAAACATGACATTATTCAGTAAAAAGCAATTTTACATTCAAGCCAATTATTAAAAAAAAATAACGGTGAACACTGAATAGAAACTACTACTTAAAACAGTGAGACCATTAATGGTTCAAACCTATCATCCAAATTGCATTAGCTTCTGGGAAATGTATCAGTAACCTCTCTTACTCCTTGTTGTGTTGGGATTACTAATTTCAAAGGCCAAATTAACAATTAAGAAAAACTTTTCACCTCTTCAACTTCAAAAGCTATTAATATAGTTTATCGAACACTGTATTTTGCACCACTACCAAGTTAACACCTTTGTGGTATATTAAGGTACATTTCTTATAAATACACAGAAATTTTATGCAGTTTCAAATTAGCATATACTCTAATTTGAATTTAAACTAAATTGAATGCTAAGTTCTATTCTAAAAACTCCCTTATGAATAACTCAAAAAAATAATAAAAACCATCAGTTTTTAAAATATTAAGAACTATTCAGGTTGTATACTTGTTATATGTACAAGTAATGTAACCCATAAGTATTAAGAACTTTGAAGAATTTTAAGTGCCACTTCAAAAGGTCAACAAAATTTCCATAAAACTAATCTTGCCTAACCTAAGGATGTATGTGATGTAGGGTGCCTTGCATAGAAGAAAAAGAGTTATAATAGGTATCTGAGTTTTTCAAAAGCTCCTGTAAGGACAGCTTTAACTTCACTTAAAGTCAATGCTACTATGAACTTAAAATCAACACAAAGATGACTGCACACTTCCTTATCAAAAGACCTGATAATAGAAGTTACCTACAGACTTTTTTTTTTACATTCAACAATGACTTAGCTGTTTAAAACTAAGTTCTCCTCAACTAAAACCAACTATCATTTTCACGGAAATGAAAAAAAAACCCCAAGCTTACTCTAGATCAGGAAGTGGTTGGTCAAAATCGTGAAACTCCTCAGGTAAGGTAATAGCATTGTAAGCAGCCTCTCTGTTTTCCTCAGGCAAATCAACAACTCCTGCAAAGAAGAACACCCAGACATGAGTTCCCATTCCTTACAAGGACAGCATTTTTTACTGTGCCATTAGCATTTCCTCTCTGCATGAGCCTACTGTCTTTAAATTTGTTGAAGTGAACTGATGCTGAGATACTTACAAAGAAACCTTAGATAATACTAGTAAGTGAAATTCAAACTAAATTCAAAACATATATCCTCAAGCCCTTGCAGTGTCTGTATAACCCCAGAAGCCTGAAATCAATCAGTAATGTTGGTGTGGCACTCTGCAGAGCTGTGCAGCCAACACAGGCATTGTGTGTTTCACAACACTATAGATATCTGCTCCCAAATAATTTGATCATGATGCACGGTATGAGCTGCAGGGTTCTACATTACAGCAGCAGCACAGTGTGACTGCTTTGCTACTGGTCCTTTATTCAGTTCCATCAGCTCCAGAAGCCCTGGAACAGTACTGATTGCACTTGGGGCTCACTAACTCCTAGGCATCTGCACATAAAAGAGCTGTATTACCAAAACCACACACATACCTTTTCTTACCCTCCAGAGATGCTTACTCTTATTCAGCAGGCATTCTCAGAGCATGACTATCAGATTGGGCATCACAAAACCAGTGCCAGTAGTTGGTCCCTTTCTTTTGTTCAAAGTCTTGAAAGGTCAGGGCACTTGAAAGTGCATGGGAAATGCAGGTTCAATTCCTTCTGTAACTTGCAGAAGATTTGAGCTCTGTGCTCTGCCTTCTGACCCACACATACAACACAAGCAATTCTGAGATACAGATACTTCAAAACCACTCTGCTCACTGTGCTCCCCTCTGCAATGAATAATCAAAGAACCACTGTCCACAGAGACCAAGAACAAGCATGAGTATGTAGCTTACTCATCACAGTACTTGACTAGGAATGAAGAAATCTAATGCATCCTTTCAGGGCTGTTCAATATTTTTACTTTGCTGCTTGAAATTAAACATGTAAATGGTTCTCAGAACAAGACTCAATGCCTATTACACAAAGCTGATAAACTAAAAATAAAGACCAGTGCCTCAGCTTCTATCAGGCCAGCATGCCACTTTTTGTAAATCTTGATTTTAAGGTGCTTCACCTTCAACATGCACTCTGTTAGGAGAGGAAAAATTGGGTAAACAGATTGCCTTATGATATTAAAACAAATTGATATTCTTATCACCCAGGGAAGTTAAACACAGTAGTAAACAAAAATTATCAACAGTCAACAAATTGCCACTGAAAGCTACACAAAATTTAGTACTTGAATTAAATGCCAGAATCACAACCTAGATCAGGAAATGAAGATAAAGGCATGACATACCTTAAGTTTTCTCAAGTTACTGTTGCACTGGCTTTCAAGAATTGTCTTTTTAAAAAACAAAAAGTCTCCCTCAAGTTCAGCTTTTAAATCTATTGCATGTGGCCCTGATCTTTTTAAGCCTTCTCACGTTTGCATTTTTGTAGTGGAGTTTCTCACAGATTTTATGTAAACAAAAGCAATGTTTTGTAAACTGTTCTTCCCGTTTACATTCCTCTATGGAGGAGGGACAATTGATGGACTTCTAGTTTGACCAGTGGGGTCGGAGAGGTGGCAACCTCATTCTCCAATCCTTGGTCGTTGTCCAGAATCTATATAAATCAAAGTCAAGAAATAAACTTCCCTCTTTTTTGCCCTGACAACTGACTGCGTGTGTCCCCTTCATTTTGCGTCTGTCTAGCAACAATTGCACTCACTCACTTAAGAAGGTAGAATATGATTTAGCAGCTGTGAGCATCCAGCAGCATCACTGCCACAGCTACACTTCAGCTGAGAAAAAGTTCCCCAGGCCAAAACTGAAGAAAACTATCTTTAAAGCCATGAAAGAATGAAAGCCAAACAATTAATTGACTGCTGGATGGAAAAGTAATTTCAGATATTAATATGGCACCCCATCTTCATTGAAGATATTTAAGTAAGCAACTGTAGAGGGAGAAATTATGCTGCAAACACACAAAAGGAAAACTATCTTTGATGTACACATTACAGTTCACATTATTTTCAGAAACGAAAACGTGAAAGTGGTAAAAAATTAGCTTACTTTCATGTTTCTTTTGTAACTCATAGCAAAAGAATCCTCATCCTTGATGGAAACCAGTCCCCTTCTGTGCTTCTATTCAGTAGAGCACTGGCCTTTTTCAGACAGAAGGTAAAAACCATGCAGTATATTCCCATTTAACATCATACACCAGCAACAGCCAAAATCTTAAGTGGGATTTTACTGAATCAGCATCAACGGAAGTTTTTGTTCAGAACTCAGTTAAAAGATGTTTTTCAGCAGACAACTCAGTCAGCCAGCCAGCTGCAATCATTACTTCTCCTATAACCTATACCTTTATAATTATGCAGACATAAGAAGGCAGAATTGTATGCCTTCTTACTAAATACATTTATCAATGTAACTTTTCAGAGCACTTAGATAAAGACAGATACCTGGACGAAAAGCCATCTTAATCTTAATGAAAGCCTCATTACAGTCTGCAAGAAGATATTTTGCTTTCCTGTGGTAGATTCTAACAACACCTAGTAAAAGATGTCCTGAGGTTCGAAGCGCCATCTTCACCTAAAAACACATTGCACAATCAGTAAATTAGATATATCCTGACTTTTCCCTTAAATCACACCTCAGTCAGCTTTACATGAGTTTTCTCAATAAAATCAAATATCCAAAATAAGTACAAAAATCAACAGAAATCTGAAGAAACAAAGAATGCAAAGTCTACGTGATGATACGCTATTACATTATTTATGGATGACCTGGAAAATGTCACTAAATTAATAGCAGCTCACTCCAGGAATTCCCAAACACTGCTCTGTCTAGTTAAAAAGTAAGTGACAAAGCCTATTTTTATCACATTTTCTTTTCTACCTTTGCTACATCAGTTGTGGTAAAAGTGAAAAATACAAGAAGTTGGACAGCCATAGTGATGTGGTTAAGCAAAATCTGGTTAAAAACAGTTAGCTACCTGTCCATCTTCTGTCCTGCAGTTAAAAAGAAAATCTGAGAGAAACAGTGGAAGATGTGGAGTGCCCATAAACAAGCACTGCCACACTAAAACAATTTTAAGTTCCTTTCCTCTTCAGTCTCACTGCTTTACTATGTGATGAAGTATCTACTGTGGGAACATATAACTGAAAAAAAATAATGCACAGAAGGATGTATAAAAATGCACCCCCACAGAAGGACTCTTCTTTAAGTATTTCAGGATGAAAGAGCACGAAATTTGTGGTAAATGGTATAATTGTCTCACAGAAAGAGTAAGCCATACAGGATCTAACATCAATCTGTAAGAATTCAAAATTTTTATTTCCTCCACTGTCTTTTTAATATTTCAGCTAATGAACTGTCACACAAAGTCAAATACATGAAGAAGTGCCTATTAGTTTCTCCTTTCTCTAAAAGGATGCTCCAGCTCACTTGTGTGTCTATGAACATTATCTTCCTTCTAAATCCTTCCAAAAGTGATAATGAAGCAAATCAGTATTCTAGAAGAGTAAGCATCTCTGTGATTGTACAATACACTTTTGCTTACACTTAGCAGCTCTTCTAAAATCTAGAGTAGCATTATAAAACCTCTTAACATTTGTATCAACCAAAATAAAAGATAAATAAGTTTTGTTTTCAAGCAGGTTTTTTTTTTTAATAAGACATTGACATCTGTTAAGTGACAAAAGTCACAACTGTACCATCAGTTCCAAGATGAAAAATTTCACTGTTGTGAATAGTAGATGGGAAGGAAAAAACCATGTAAACACATCAAGCTACTTAAAATTTCCTCCCGTTTCACAAGAGTATTTCACATCTAAAAAGACCTTTCCACCCTTTAAAATACAACATTAAGAACTTATTTGCTTCAGTGACCCAAACAGTAATTACCACTCAAGTTCCTTTCAGTACAAGGTAACATGACATTAGTGTAGAATAGATAGATACCTTTGGGGAAATGATGCTCTCCACGCTGCTCTCCAGATTACATTCAAACACATGGGCTTTGGTCAGCTTCTTATCCCAGTGGGCCGCCAGCCAGATTTTGGCCAGCGGCCCACGTTTGCTCAGGACAAAATGAGCATAGAACATGGTCCCAGATGTCTAAAACAAAGTGCAAACCTGTAAAGAGAAAGGCAAATATTTCTTTGCACATCTTTTATTTTATGAGGAACATCCTTGTAAACACCCCCCTTATCCTCAGAAAAAGTGCATGTTTCATTTTCAACCACTGAGGTCAGACTATTTGTTTAATATGTTTAAGAAGCCAACACTTACAAATGGTGTCGATGTAATAGCATATACATATATTTATTACAAGAATTTATTAGAAGAATTACAAAGCAGAAATAACACCTATTAACAGCCACATACACAACTCAGAAATGTTTACCATCCCTCAAGAAAAAATAATCTTGAATCTTTTTACCTTCAGGGTAATGATACCAAACTCTCCTAATGCAAAGAAGCACATCTCAGTTTTCACTCCACAGTAGTTTTCTACGAACTTCCATTTCTTTCTACTTCTAATTCAGTAGCTACTACTCTACTACACCAGTATATATTGTACACTGTTCCAGCAAAAGATTCACCTTTATAAAATATACAGCCCTAAATCTGTTTGGACTTCACTATAATATCCTAAACAGGAAGACACCATTGTGTCTTCATTTCTGAACAGATCGTTCTCTATTTCATATTTCTTTTAATGATGTGTTGATACAAGTAGTGAGAAAACTGACTGCATTATTCCAAATGTCCTTAAGATTCCATTTTCTTTCTCCTTCACTAGTAAAAAAAAAAAAAGACACTCTTATCTATTTGTCTAGTAACTACTTTGTTAGGGCTAATAAGATGCCAACGCATCAAACCATGGGGAATCAGAACAGGATGATGTCTTATGATCTAAACATGCCAGTTCCACGCATGAGGTAAGCATATGATTCAGTTAACTACAAGTAGAGGGGAAAAAAAGAGTTGCTTTAAAAAAGTAGAAGAATCTCTACAGTTTTTCCAGTAGTTTCTATAACCCAGGAAAATGAATCAAAAGAGAGGAACAGGAAAGGCAAAACAAGTGTATTTCAGTTTTTACCTCCTCTACGCCTACAGAAGAACTGCCAGAGGAATCACAGCAAGTCACAATTGTTACTGCCAGGAATTTAAGTACAGGGGCAAGAGAAGCTCTGACATTACTGATTCAGTAGAAATAAAGCCAACCTCTAGACATCTGGATAACAAATGAAAAAATATACATCTCAAAGTTAAGTCCAAGAATTTTTTTTCCATTTTGAGAGTTGCATAACAGAACTGATTATCAAGCTATGTTCTTAATGACAGACTGGCCACCAATTCCATCCACAACCAAACCAGCGGAGAAGATGTAAAGGAAATAAAGGTCACGTTCAGCTTAAAGTCGAATTAATTCAGTATACAGAATTAAAACTACTCTTAGGACTGAAGTTAATAGCTTTTAGTCATAATGAAGCTGCAAACTCACAAAAAGTAAAAATGCTATTTGTTGAGATTGTGTGAGGGCTAAGGACAGCACTGCACAAAGATGGACATGAGATGGACAAGTTTTTCCAGGAAGCACAATTAAATAAATTTTGGATGAACATTATCTAAAGGAAGATATTCTACTTTTTTATCCCCCAGGATTTTTTGAAAGACATCATACTGTCTTAAGGCCAGCAGACAATTCAATCCTTGCATATTTTTGAAGGCCTCAGTATTTTTGTATATGCAGAGACATAACTTTGCAGCACAGCATTTTGATATTGAGTTGCTACCAGAACTATGCAACAGTAAGCCTGTGATTACCCCTGAACATGAGGAAGAGGGGAAAACAGAGTAAACAAAACTACTTGTATTACTCCATTAAAAGCATCCAACAACTGCTGCAAAACAATGCATTTTGATTAGTGGAGTTTAGCACAATTATTAAAACAGATAACATGGGTTTCACAAAATCAAACATATAGTTAACTGAAAATATACTTAAAGTTTCCTGTTAAATGTGAAACTCACTATTTGGACAACTTGGACAAAAACAAGTTATCACTTAAAATCTGTTTCTCTTCATCCATCACTGACTGAAATACATGAAGAGAAACAGTGACAATCAGACTACAGATACTTTTAGTGTGCTTCAATCTGAACTGTTCTTAACAAATAATGATTCTATTTCCTAAAGCAATAATTTCTTGTCACATGAGTCCCTGTCACTTCCAAATTCCAGCAGATGCTCCGCATGGCAGTAACTGGGTTACAGCAACTGGCCAAAGCCCACCTTTGCAGTTCAGCTGTTTAGCACCTCAGCTCTTCAAAGCGGGTCCCAAAGGCTGCTCCTGCTTTCTCTAGGTTTTTTTCTTTCTTTTCAGATACTCCCTTTTCTGCATTTCAGACTTTTTGTCTGATCTTTAATTCATAGCACAGTATGTTGATGCAGTGGCATAAAAGAAGAAATAGATTTTCTGGCATAATTTGAGACTGGGATGAATGTTGAAGGAACTAAGAGTTTCTGGAAGTGGCAGAGTGCTCAGGCAGACACATAGAATATGTCATTGGCTGAAAAAGCAAGTCCTAAGAATCCACAAAAGAAAAAGGGTACCTGATGTCTCTTAAAAAGCTTGTAAAGTAAAATATAACCATCAGTTTTTGAAATTGACTGGATATGAAACAGGGCAATAAAACTTGCTAAGAACGTAGGCATTGTTCTGTCTTGCTTGCATTCCTCTAAGGCAAAAAAGAATAAGTACTCACACAAGGCCAGGCAGGACCAAATCCTGATCTTGCCAAGCCAACTTTTTAAAATACCTGAAATTTTACTGTCATTAACTTTGAATTTGCTTCAAGGTGCCATAATTGTTCTCAGGTTTTCTCTGCCTAACTTGGTCAACAATTGCACAATTTAAAAAATATTCTTCTTCCTATAGAAGTGTAAAAAATAGTCTACTTCTATACACAAAGTAAGTGAAATGCAAAGCAGAACTAATATAATACCAGTCATACACAGGGTCTGATCCAGAATGTGCTTGTTTCATTCTGTCATCCGAGACTCTGGTAATTGCCCCTTCCAAAACAGCACTAAAAATTTTGGTAGATGGTAACTGTGAGCTTCATCTTAACTCTCAACTTACGTATATTTCATCTTAAAATCCTTCTTCAGATTAGAATGGCTAACTAGCTAACCTCTGAGAGCACACTGGCATAGCTAATCCCATCCTTCAAAGCATGCAGAAAGGTGCTTAATGAACTAAGAGCTGACAACAGATAGAACATTGACCATATTTTGATTTGACTGTGGTTCACTCTAGCTCACTCGTCAGCTGTTCTCCCTGGGTTAGGTTGTGTACACACACACACACACACTAGTCCACAACTAAAGTTCAGTCTTCTATTTTTTTACTGTCACCTACTTTTGTTCCTTGTGACGCTAGTCCAAAACCACAGTCATACACAGATGAGTAGACAAATTCCAAAATACAGTTTAAGAAATCAGCCAGTCATTTTAATTCATTTGTCCTTATGCTATCCTTCAATTTCTGTTCTCTGCTAGTTTCCCCCACCTGCACCATTTCCTTCTAGGCTGTTTCTGTTTTTCTAAGCCCAGGCAGCCCTAGGTGATCTGGGGGAAGAGTGAGATCACCTGTGCACCTGCATCAGTCTGAGCTGGCCCTACCAGACTTCAGAAGTTCAGAAGAACTACCCTGACCCTGCAACTCTGTACTTCAACTTTAACTCATATTCCTTCACTCTCCAGTCCTTCTTACATGACCACACTTCCCACATGTGGGCACTCACTAACACTGCCTCCCTGGCAGGTTTCGGTACCACACTGAGCACCTGGTGCCACTGAAAAAAAATTCATCACAAACTCATTAATATTATCTTACAGCTCCATGCTTTACCACCACGTTATCTGATCTCCTTCCTTCAACCACTTTTATAATTGTCTGGTTAATCCACATTTATGTGAATTCTAATATATTTCTTTGTGGCACCTGCAGCTTTACTGAAGTTCAGTGTCAAGTCACCTGAATTTCTTAGGTTCACAAAAGATCAATTATTGAAAAAGATTAAATTGAACTAGATCAACTTGACATACCCTTGATAAATAGATACAGCATTCTCCATTTGTCGCTGGGTCTTGTTTTTTGCATTAACAATTCTTCAGAAATTCTATGGCTGAGGTTGCACTACCAGGTCTATTAATTACTCAAACCACACCACTCCGTTACAGGAACTGCATTCACTGTTCTCCAATTACAATACACCACACACCTACATAATCAGATAGAAGCAGCGCCCCACTAAGGTTACTAATTCACAAGGCAGATCACTCACAAGTACCATAGAGAGCTGGAGATTACTGAACCCTACGAGCACTGTTGTCCTCCCTCAATTCCACATTCATACCTAACCCTCAGCAGGTATCCTGCCCTTGCCCCTACAGTCAGAATGCTCAACCAGTAGGGAAGAAATCTTTTTAATTTAATCTCCATTATCCCAACCTATTTTGTGCAATTCCAGATCCAAGTTAAACTAATAAACTTGCAGAAACCATGTACTAACACACTCCCTAAAGGTATGTAAGTTGAACAGAATTCCTTACGTTACTTCGTCTTTTGCAGCTGTTATTTTTCTGCACTGTTCATCCAAAGAGCCCATATGTAAAAAGCTTTTTAACATTTTACCTTTAAGAAGTTAAACTGATGTGGTAACTAAAGCAAATACTCTAATTTCTGTGGGAAATCCCATGGTATAAGCAAGATGTGATTAATTTGTGTGGAAATTTAAGTTTATTGTAGGTCTCACTAACTTTTTGCTCCTGCTTTTATTACCCCCCATCACACCTACTTCCTCTCTCGTTAAAACTTTAGATGAGTGGGCTTTGCTTTCCTAAATTTTGTAACATGTCAAATATTTACAAAGGAACCTTCATAAAATAAAACAGAAGTGTGGCCCTAATTATGATTTGGCATCCCCCAGTTTTGATAATATGAGCTTTACTGAGTAAGAGGTTAAGGAAAGTGTGCTTATCACCCACATTCACACAATGTGGGCCTAAACGTTAACTTCTCCAAATTTACAGTAGTTTCTTTGTGTTTGAATTTAAAGAAAGACTATTTTCAATGAAAGATGCCAGTAAGTCACAGTGACCCCAAGTTTCTTTTGTTATTGATAAAAAAACAACGCCCTGTTTTACATAACAGAAGCGTTTCTAATCAGGATGAGAGAAATCTTAAAAACGATAGCGAGATTTCTAATAGTGTCCATAAGAGCAGGATCTTGCTTCTTCAAAAGGCCTGCATTTTTAAAGAGTCCTTTTATTTCCAGCTGAACAGCCACAGCGTCCAGAAGGCAGTTCATTGACACTAGAGAGGCTGTGAGAACCCTGCCCCATCTACGGCAGAAGGAAAACTTCACTTAAAAACTGAAGACTGGCAAATGAAACTTTGCTCCTGCCCCTCTCCCCAGACTCCAGCAGCCCCGCCCCCCGTTTAGCGAACCCACGGCGAGGATCTGTTGCACNGCCGGGCCGGGCCGAGCCGGGCCGAGCTCGAGCCGAGCCGAGCGGCGCCGAACTGAACCGAAGCTGAGCCGAAGCCGAGCCGGGCCGAGGCGAGCGGAGCCGAAGTGGAGCCGAGCGGAGCCGAGCCGCTCGTTC
>VXBB01011160.1:47050-176605 GCA_013399915.1 Illadopsis cleaveri | reverse complement strand
GGCGGCCGCGGTCCTTCCTGCGCGCGAACGCGGCGTTCAAACCGCAGGATGTTTACGGTCAAATTCCCCCCCTCTGTCCCCGGCCCCGCCACTGCGCGTGCGCGAGGCCCCGGGAGGCGGGGCAGAGCCGCGGGTGTGACGAACGGCCGCTGAGTGACAGCGGCGCGCGGGACCCGCGGGGGGCGGGGCCTCGGGGGGCGGAGCAGCTGCGCGTGCGTGGTTCCCATCGCGAGCGGTCGGGCCTTCGTTGTGCCCCAATTGCCCTCTGCCTTTTTAGCTCTTCGCTCTTTGTTAGTTCGCTTTAAAACGAGTAAAACAATCGTTCTCTTCTTTCACAGCCTGCTCTCCGTGAGGTCTTTCTGATCTCTGCAGCTCCCTCCCTTGCCGGGACGCTGCAGGTGTTTTGTGCTGTGGAGTAATTTGTTGGCATGGGGAACAACTGCGCGCACCACTCGCTTTCTTTGTTTGGACCACTTTGATTTCGACTGTATATAGAAAGGTTTTCTTGGTCCTAATTTACTAATTTATCATGGCCGCATATAAAATGGAGAGGGAAGTCTGGCTACAATAGGACTAAACAGAAGGAGTCCATCAGTAGGTAAAAGCAATTGAAAGGGAAAACAAGGACTGCTTTGGGAAACAGGGATTTTTCTAGTCTCTGTCAGGCACTAGGAAGTCTGATGCTATGAGTACATACCGTTCTGGATGAACACCAAACAGCCTTTGGCCCAAAGAGACACAAAATTCAAAAGCCTCATTAAAATAACCTCTGAAACAATATTTCTAGTGCAATGGATCATCAGTTTGCATAGATAATGTCAGAATATCAATAAAATCTTCCTACTGAGGGTTTAAGGAGTATTACTGCTGTTTGTGACACTCAGATAATGTATCTTAGGGGATGATAACACCAGCAAATAATACGTAAAAACATGCAGGTTCAGTCTCCTGGTTCTCTTTCCTTAGATTCAATTTTGAAGATCTCTGCATTCATTTTCGTTCATAATGTCTCACCAGAACCTTTATTCAGAATAAACATTGATTCTCTGTATGTCCCACATGGATTTCTGCCAGATGTAGTGGTATTTCAAGGGTTTTCTTCTGCAAGAAAACATTTGCTGTATCCCTACTCTCCTGTATCTTCATATGGAGTTAGAGGTCTGGGCTTTGAACCAGGGAGAGTCCAGGCCATCGACCATTGGCTTGCTGATAAGACACTTGCATTAATTTAACAGTGCTGATACCCTGGATTGCTTCAAAGTCCACCAAAAGTGTGGACCAGCAAAGCCACATCATTTGCTGCTATAGGAAATACCACTGCCCAGTAGGGGAGAAAAGCTGCATCAGCACAGTGTGAGTCAGAAACCTCAGCCACGTTCTGCTGAAATGTCCACAGCACAGCCTGGCTCTGGCTCTTGCCCTACTCAGTGCTTACCTCAGTTGTGTCCATTTTAGTATGAAATCCTTCTTTCTCTGGCTCAGCAGACACTGAGGATTGGTCAAAATTGCCTTTCTAGTGACTATGGGCCAGTGTGTCCTAGTTACCTTTTTTACAAGCTCTACATCATGTCGGCATTGATTGAGCAGAAATTAACAACGGGAAGGAATTTTTTTTTTTTCTTTAGTTGTCACCACCAATTCCTTGATAGTTGCACATTTTAAAAAATAAAATAATAAAAATGTGTTTATTGTTTTTGTCGTGCTCTCTACTGTTTGACCTTTTTTTCTATAAAAGACATCCTTTTTGAGAACTAAACTAGGAAGTTCTAGTTAAATTTTTGGTAATACCTACCATGGAGTAAAAAGCATTAAGCTTATATATAGGTCCAGTCTTTTCCAGATGACTCTCTGTAGTCAGTTTTCAGTTTTTCCAAAGTTTAGTTTCCAGTTTTGCCATTCTTTGTTATTATAGGGCTTTAAATGTACATACTTCAAAGAAGCAAATATATGCAAATCCCAGAGAGTTTATAGTCTAAATTTGGCTCAGTGTAAATCTAAAGGATTTGAATTGTTATCACATCTGTTTCTCATGGCAGTATGTGACTACTGCGAAGATCAGTCAGTAATCTTGTCCTCTAATTTATTCTTGAATGTATTTTAAAATTATGCCAGTCTAATTTAATATTATTTATTTTTCCCAATGTCTATTCAGTTTGATATTTTTCTGTATCATCTCAGAAGAATGCTTCCTTCCATCAAAATTAAAAATCAAGACAATTCATTTGCATGGTCTAAAATAAAGGTTAATTGCCTGATATAAAAATGTTTCATTTGTGCTGTGGAGATAAATACACTTCATTAAGAAATTGGTATTTAAACTTCGTCATAATTTTCAGATATTCTGCTAAGAATTAAAGTAATTACAGTACAGTAAATAAGATAAAAATACAGTGTGTGTTGTAACTCATGTCCATTGAGTTCCATCCATTGACCTATCAATTTTAAAACACCATTAATAAGTTTTCTTTATTATTAATAATGCATTAAACTACTGCATGGCTCTTTCAAATGTTTGTGATTAGGTCAAATAGTTTTCAACCTTTTGCACTTAGGTTCTCATAAAAGTCAATTCTTAAAAAAATAAATTTCTCCATTACTAGGGTTTTTTGCAGTTTTGGGGATTTTTTTAACCCAGCTTGGAAAGTGCCCTGAATGCCCTGGCCTGAGACAGACAATGTAACTGATCTTCCTGTCCCCATTTTCTTTTTCTCAAGAGCTGCCACAAGCACTGATTTGTATGCAGAACTCCCTACTTTGCTGAATTTCTCTTCCAGCTCTGCTCAGACACATGCATTCCAGATGGTACTTAAAAAAGCAAGTTTGTTACTATGATATACACTCTTGCTAGCATATAGCAGATCACATTATGCAATGACATTTAGGAAGAAACTGAGGCCAGAAGCCTATTTTTGTTTTCAGCTTTGGTCAAGTGTATCTGTTAGTCAATGAAATCATAATTTGCAAGTGCAGAACAACTTAGTTCGTATATAAATAACTTTCTCTTAGGAGGAAGGACAACATGTTTTAATTACTTTTGATTAATTGAAGTAATCATTTTTCCCTGACAAACATTCTCCCTTGAAATTTGAGATCCAAATCGGCTCTTGAGTCACACACCATCCTCTAGTTCCTTCCAATCTAAGCTGCTTTGCCCAATCACTTCCAAGTATTGGCAACAATAAATTGCTTTTTTGAGCCATCAAACAAGAAATTCAGTATAGTCACAGTCACACTTCTACCATGTGAAATAGAAGGAAAAATACCATAACTTGTGATTTGATTAGAACCTGTGTACTCTAAAAACTTCAGCATTAAGGTAGATAATCCAAAGTTTGTCCAATGTGTTGGGACCTTCTCTGAGGAACAATTTCAGCCTCTGTTTACAATATGTCAGCTATGCTGCAGCTGTACAGAAGAGTAGGAGGTCCTGGAAAGGGACCTGGTATGCAAGTGCTGTTGAAAACAGACAGAAGCATTCAACTGTAAGCCGTGACTGCCCTTAGGTGATTGATAGGTGAGATGGTTTCTGAAAGCGGCATTCAAAAATACCACAAAATCACCATGGTACTCTGTTCTGAACATTGGAATACAGATATTTCCACTCTAGCTGGTAGTTTAGAGTCTTGATTTCAGTGTGGGCCACCTGCCACAGATCCCATGTGAAGTACATGAAAAATAACTGAAAACACTGATTTCTTGGCCTTTATTTCACAATACATCCTTTTACCAAACACACCAAGCAAAAAGGGTTTATACTTGCTGGGAATTCTTTACATGGCAAGTCAAAGATGTTTCCTATCAGTGTATTTAATTTGGGGATGTCCTGGTTTTGACTGGGATAGAATTAACTTTTTTCCAGAAGCTGGTACTGTGCAGTGTTTTGAATTTCTTATGAGAATAATGTTGATAACACACTGATGTTTTGGTTGTTGCTAAGTAGTGCTTACTTTAAATCAAGGATTTTCAGTTTCCTTTGCTCTGCCAGTGAGGAGTTGCACAAAAAGCTTGGAGGGAGCATGGTCAGGGTGGCTGACTGGCATATCCTATACCATAGGACATCATGCCCAGTATGTAAGCCAGGAGAATTGCCCAATGATCACAGGGATGGGCTGGGCATCAGTCGGTGGTGAGCAACTATACTGTGCATCAATTGTTTTTCATGGGTTTTATTCTTCTCTCTCTACTTTTTATTTCATTATTTATTATTATTATTAATATTAAAATAATTAAGATCGGAAGNTATACTGTGCATCAATTGTTTTTCATGGGTTTTATTCTTCTCTCTCTACTTTTTATTTCATTATTTATTATTATTATTAATATTAAAATAATTATTATTTTCTTTTGTTCTTATCTCAAACCATAAGTTTTGCTTTTTCCAATTTTTCTTCTCACTGGGATGGGGAATGAATCACTGTGGGGTACTTTGTTGCCAGCTCTGATTAGACCATGACAGAGGAACACAGAGAGAGATAAATGAGGCAAAGAAAGTTTGGATTTCAGAAGCTGCACTAGAAATTCAGCTCTCAGTATTTGCTAATCCTGGATAGATGGAATGTTGTTAGGATCTGACACAGTAAATCATGCATCTCATAATAAGTACAAGTAAAGTTGTTTTTATTGGGGTTTTTAAGGTTTCTGTGATTTTGTTTCTTAAAATAAATATTTTTTCCCAGCTGAGGAGAAATCATATAAGAATTTCAAAGTATCTATGGACTCAGCATTCTTGTACTGGCCTTTTTGATTCCATTATGTATCAGCCCACTTCTGCTTAATAATTTTAAAAGTATTTAAGTTTATGGCTATTCAAGAAGAAAACTTTGAAAACATCCCTCCTTTTTCTTCCTAGCACATTTTGTTTCCAGGAAACTGAAATATGTGTTTAACCATTCGTAATACTAATTATATCTGGAAAGGCTTTTTTTTTTTTAAAAAAAAAAAAATTGTGGCTGATCTGGTGCAGTTTTTCTTTTTGTAGCTTATTAGGTTTCAGATTTAACCAGTAAACACCTGTAATGCTTCCTTGGGCCTAAAGGTTCCTACTTGCTGCTTAATGGCAGCATTTCTTCTCTTCTGTCTGCTGTTACACTCTTCCCATGCGTTCTTAGCTTTCTCCTCCCAACCTGCTAGCCACAGTTTGTGGTCATTTTTAACTTCTAGAGTTGATCTAATGGTGAAACTAATGAGGAAACTGGCAGGTAGTAAATGGTCCAGGGAGGAGAACACAGGGACAGCTCTGCAGGGGAGAGACTGAAGGCAAGCATCAGAAATACAGAAGACACATTGATTTTTAGATGTTTTTTCAGTCAAATATGCCAACTTATTTAAATACCTTGAGTGCTCATGCTCTACAGCAGTTTAATTGAGAGCAGTCTTACAGTAATGTAAATCTTGAAGAAATGAAAGTATACCTTAGATGGCCATCAGCACAGTGGTACTCATGTAGTACTTGCCCTGGGAGCAGTTTGATACTGAAATGCAGTTAGGATAGTTTTACCTGATCCATAGAAGCAGAAAGGCTTGTATTGCTGATGAATATGAAAATTTTCTGTTATTGGTAATGTCTGAAAACATTCCCAAAATAGAATGCACAAGGAGTTTCATAATTTCTTAACAATTATAATCCACCATATATTTCACTAAATAGAGAACTTTTAAAAAAAGAGTGAATAATTAAATTCATTAAGTAATCATGAAAGCTTCTTTAACTGTGGCTCTGAGCAATTAGAGTAATTCGGTGGATCAGAAAATTTTAGAATTCATCAGAGAGTAAGGTAGATATTGTTGGTCCAGTTGTTGTCAGGGAATTCGATTTGACCTCCCTTTCATCTGACTTCTCAGGCTCCTGTGATGGCAATTAATATAATTATTTTTTGTGTGTTGACATGAAGCTGTGTTTAGATCAAAACTACTGTTTTACTAATATACTGTACTTACAGCACTTGTAGTACTTATAGGACTTTTGCTCTGTTGGTGGGCATGTCTTTTGAGTTAAAATTTCTCAAAGACAAATCTGTTCTTTGGCAAGTTACATTTGTCAGCTTTCCAAATGATGCTTTTCTGCATTCCAGCATTTGCTCAAAGTGATAACCACAGTGCAGGCAATAACCATGGAGTGATCTCCCTTCTGGGTACTTTGCAGCTCGTGTACTGAATGTACCTGTCAGTGCTTCACAAGTCTGTAAGCAGCTTTGCACAGAGTGAATCTGCTCCAACAGCCACTTCCACTGTTGTCCATCTCTGATACATTACAGGGACAATACAGGTGTTACAGAACATATACAGAATATTCTGAGCTGGAAAGTCAGGCCCATACAGGGATTAAATCCACAACCTTGGCATTATTAGCAGCATGCTCTATCCAACTGAGTTAATACGTAGGTACTGTTTTGGAAACCACCACTGGCAACTGTGTCTGCCTCCCCAAAGGTGCAGTCATTCCCTGGTGACATATTGAAGACAGAAGGTACAGGTTGTATCCTGGTCTCAGACATTGTTGTTGCAGCACAGAAAACTCTTTTAAAAGAGTATGAAAAATTATATCAGGATTATACTTTGATACAATTTTAAGTGATGTCTGGAAACAAATCCTGATTTCATACTCAGAATTACACTGACTTCCAACTTAGCTTGTTAAGTGTCCTTTGAGTCTTCATAGAAGCTGTCCTGGAAAAAGTGGTGTTTGAAAGGGGAGTGAAGAGACAAGCAATCCGCTTCCCCAAGCTGATAATGTATTTCAAAATAAATTCCATTTTCTGTATGCAGAGGCATCATGGTGAAGTAAAAATCATCGCACTGAACGTGGATGAAACATCCCCATTACTGTGACATGAATAAAATGAATATTCGTACTGCAAGGTAACCTTGTAGGCAAGGCTGAAGTCTTGAGAAAAATTGTAAAATAGAGATTCTGAGTCAAACTATGTAATTAATGGATGTTGTGCAAGGTTGTCCAGTGGCATAAATCAGCCTGCCATTAAATCAACTACTGGAAGTTAGTAGAAATACAGTATTTCATATAAAATCAGTATCAGGTCTTAAAATCTTTTAGGAGTGAAAAAGCAGTTCCCTCACTGAATTTATCTTTTTTTTTAGCTATGCACTTTTTCTTTGTGTTTTCTTACATTTCACAATTCCTATTTGCAGTTGCTTTACACTTCAAAGTTGTAATTTAAATATTTTTCAGTACAAATTGTCTGGGGATATCTGTTGAAATTTTCTTCTGGGTATTTTAGTGTTATGTATAGGAATGGCTATATTTGTTTCTTTGATCAAGTAGGACAATAAATTACAACATTTAAGTGGGTAATGTGATTTATAGAGAATTGTGATGAAAGTTACTGCTATGTAGTGGATGAAAATAGCTATTAAATAAAGAATTAAACCAAAAGCTGTTCAGCCATAAAAACCTATATATTATATATACAGTATAATAGCCATACTACTTAATTTCCAGTACTATTAAACATGTCAGTGTAGTTTCTCTAGCTTAATAATCATGAATGATTTGTATAGGATGTTGTAATTTCATTCTGTTAATAATACAGATCTATTTTATATAAGATAACCCCACAAACAATAAATTTTTTTAGATGAATGAATCATACTTTATATGAAGGGTACATTTATAAATACTTCATGTAAAATTAATAAATGATCAATAAATGTTATAAGTGAATTACATATAGAGTAAGCTGAAGGTGCCTGGAAGCATGGAAGTGGAAGGTCATAAGGAAGCCATGGACATACTGGCTGTCATGGTGGTCTTGAAGAGTGACCACGATGTAGTTTGATGTACATTTGTACACTGATGAACCAGAGAAGTCTCCTCTGGTTGTCACACTTCTCCATGCAAATGATGTGACCTAGAACAGATCAGCAATGGTAATCAAGGCAGAGATGCTCAGGAAATGGAGAACTTCTTTTCATTCGTCCTCTACTCATTCAGCCTTCATTTACCTCATCCATTTTGCCTCTGCTTAACACTGGCAAGCTCACATCTCAAGCACTTTATAAAGACTGGGCCTGGGCCTGTACCAGGGAGCTGTCAGCATACTGCAGAGGATTTCTAAACCCTTTGGTGAGGGAGCTGGAGTATGTGGCATATGCAGAGCAAAGTGGACTTCAGCCAAGGGAATAGCAGGTTCCAGTTGGCTCCAAGAGCAGTCTTACAATGTTGAAAGGGGCTTTAGAGGAGACAGGGCAGTGGAAGAACAAGAAGCAGCAGTTGCAGGAAAACAGGATTGGAAGGTGATTTACTTTAAAACATTGCTGATTTCATACATGCTCTCTCAGACTTCCACAGACAAGCACCAGGGCATATATACCCAGGTAGTCTGTCCAGCATGCAGCATTGTCTGTAGGACAATGACACTGGCTATTGAGGCCTCATCTTGTCTCGTGGTCTCTGCTTAGGTTGAGAGCTAAAGCTGATTTTTACCCATGCCTTTCTCTATCCTTTAGAGCATCTAAGCAATGAGTTTTTCAGTCCTATCCCACATCTCGCCTCTATGAGCTGTCAGCATTTACTCACTCTTTTTTGTCCTAAGAAGCTGCTATCTGGGTGTCAGGATCATAATGGACTGCTAATCTCTAGATGTATTCAGTAATTCATACCTTCTGGGGAATGGGCCATTCCCAGCTCAGCAAACTTACTGAGGAGGCTGTTATGTCCCACCTCTGAGGCAGAGGAACTGAGGTTCTTGTTAATAGATCCTTTGGGGTGAATTAGAGTGAAATGACACTGAATAACCAGTGTATGTATGAAGCAGGTTTATTTTAAAACAATTTGGTTGCAAGAGAAATGAGAGAAGTAGTCATTTTGGTTTTCTATAATTATATAAAAATACCATGAGGAAAAATATATGGAAAAGAAAGGAAAAGAAAGGAAAAGAAAGGAAAAGAAAGGAAAAGAAAGGAAAAGAAAGGAAAAGAAAGGAAAAGAAAGGAAAAGAAAGAAAAAGAAGGAAGGAACAAGAGCAGTGGAGAGGGAAGATGCCACCACCAGTGGATCCAGTGACAAGACTTAACAGCTGCAATTTCAGTGTCCTTGCAGTCTTGATCTGTTGGGAGTGGGGGACCATGCAACAAAGAGTTCAACAGGTTACATATGTTTATATACATGTAATTCCCACGTATATATTCTGCATATATGTGGGAATGATCCAATACCTCTCTTGCGGGAGTTTTACACTGTCGGATGCAATTATGCTTTATTGGGAGGGAGGAGATAGGAATATAACAAGCATTACCCCACCTTGCAGGATCAGCTTCTTATCAGCATTTTCACTCAGCTGGCACAAACCCACTTTGGGAAACAATAGGTCACAGGCTCAGCCATCCCATCCAAAGTTTGGTCCATCACAGAGGCACTCTTCATCCAAGTAATCAGTAAGTTAAACAATACTGGGCCCAGTATTGAACTTTGGGGAACACCACCAGTGAAAGGCCTCCGACTACAGCATATGCCACTGATTATGACCCTCTGGCATCTGCTGTTCAGCCAGTTCTCAGTCCACCTCACTGTCCACTTATCCAGTCCCCACTTCCTGAGTTTGCCTATGAGGACATTGTGAGTGACAGTGTAGAAAGCCTTGTTGAAGTCAAGAGAGACAATACCTACAGCTATCCCCTCATCTACCCAGGTAGTTGTTTCATTGTAGACGGTAAATCATTTCACTAAAGGTAAATCATGCTTGAGCAGTCTGACTACCTTCTTGTCATCCATGTGGATAGAGAGACCTCCGTAATCAGGTGCTACATTCCTGTTCTTGGGTCATTCCTAGTGCTCTTCTCCCACATTTGATACTTCCTGCTGCTGCTTCCGCAGCCTGTCATCTGTCCTTGCCTTGAACAGCATGGTTAGATTTGATGATCTGGTTGGATCTGATGCTCCGCAGCAACTTCTGCAGCTCGCCTTTCCTGTAATTATGTGACAGTGACAGGAATTGTCTTTTGGAAAAAAAAAAAAAAAAAGACTTTGGGATATCCGTCTTCAAGAAAACATTTATGCTCAGTACTGAGCACCAGGGATACTGGCCTCTTGGGAGTCTGTTATGTGAGTGAGATGTGAGTGAGGAAGCGAGAAAAATTGCAAGGAGTGGAAAAGACATCTGGTTTTACCAGAAAGAAAAACCAAATTTGATTGAAAAGTACACAGACAAAAAAGAATAGGTTAAAGAGTAGGAAAACATTCATAGCTAGAAGGATGTATTTATATTCATTAAAAGAAGCTTTAGAAAGGACAGTGTCTTGTTTGTCTGAGAATTTTTCTGTTAACAGTAAAAAGCAACTGAAGTATCTGTACAGTAATTATAAGGGATTTGCACTAAAGAAAGAACAACCAATGCAGAATATGAAACGAGATGTTATATGAGCAACAGGAACATAGTGAATAGCAATCATCTTTGTAAAGCATAAAATGTTCAGAAAGAAATAATTTGAAATCACTTTTTCAGAAGAAATATTAAAGGCAGTTTGTAGTGGAACAGATAGCTGAATGCTAAAGCCAATAAGTGGATATTCCCTATAAGAGGGACTTCGGAATGAAAAAAAAAATTAGTTTTACTAATTTACTAATTTACTGTTCCTTTTGATGAATGATTCCTAAAAAGAGCAAGAAGTTTCCTGAAGGGGATAGATGAAATTTGCCAGAGATTTCCCCTCAGATTTTGATTTAGACATAGATGCAATTCCCTATAGTGCCTGTCATTCTGGCATAGTCTGGAGAACAAATGTTAAAGTATAGATATTTCAGAGCCTGGTATTATAAAGAACATACATCAAACATTTACATCACCCATCAGAAATGGTACAACTACTTTGTGTTGTTATGTTATTGAAAAGGTGGGTCATTGAAAAATACTTTGAAATGAGTGATCAGAAATTAGTTCAGCTATAGTTAAGTTGAAGTGCAAACCAAAGCAGCTTCTAAGGGCCACAACCACAAAAAGTCAGTTGATGTGGTATCGTACATGTGGTATGTTCATGAAAACAGAAAATGCAACCATCAATTGAATCAGAGTATCTCCAGCATCTAAGTGAAGTGTCATTGATGTCTGAAATGTTGTGGCTATACTTTCATATGAAAATAAATGTCTCATAAGGTTAAAATGCCTCACCTCTTCCCAGGTGCCACACCTAAAACAGAAGTCCAGGATCTGTCCCAAAGCATCTTCTGGAAATGCCCATGACTTGCTCTGTCCCTTGAACCATGTGTTGTCCAGAGGAAAACTGTATGGTGTGGACTAAAGTTGTGCCAGGAACAGGTTAGCAGTTCAGCCTGGGAGGTGGGAGTACTGAGGGAGTCAGGAGAACAGGGAACCTGTTTATGTCAAAAGAATAAAAAGGATTTTTGTATTTAAGTTCATGAAACAAAACCAGAGAGGGATACAATACAGTTTGGTTTTGTCAAGAGAAGTAAATGCCAGTGAAGGTGAAAATTCACTTCAGCCATCCAGCAGCAATGACTCAAGGACAAACATGGATAACTTTTTCACAAGGAAGCTGAGGCTAGAAATTAAAATTTCCAAAGGTGACAAAACTGCGATTCTAGGATAGGAAATTTGGGAGTCAAAAGAACCCCAGAACTGGTTTTCGTACAAAACCTGGTTAGTTTGTAAAGGACATAATATAAGAGGATTGGCAGATGGTTTCCTATTTGACAGTCCTAAAACCTGTGATTTTATTTCCTAAATCTTTACAGATAATTCAGGAAGAGCATTCAAATTTCAAATACAGATAGCTGACAAGTGCATAAGCTGTTTTGGTATCATTTCGGTACAAAAAAAAGCATTAGTAATTTTTTCTGAATTGTAACTTTTTCTATACTCATACTGTGATGGAGAATATTATATTTGTTCCTAAATTATACTCTGATAGGCCTAGTTTTGAACTGCTTTCTCAATCACAGCTTCCTGTAAGCTGTGAGAATCTAGTCAGCAAAGGAGCAAAGAAATCAAACTGTGATCAAAGACAGAGAGTTTGGGTCTGAGTGGTGGTTAAGCAAGGAATACTGTAAGACAAGTGATACAGGAGGAAAATATACACCATTAGCCAAGTGCAGACCCAGGGTGCCAGGAAACAGAAAAGTTTTTTATGTCTCCAGCTACTATCCCAAAAGATCAATGGAAAAAGTTTTGTTTATATCTTTGGGATTTGAAAGGTCTGGTAGAATTTATCTACCTCAAGTTTTCCTAAACTAAGTTTGTAAACTTGGCCTTCTAGCCTTAAATAAGCTCAATAAAGGGACAAGGCTGAGAAGGAGATGAGAATGTAGCCTGCCTCTAGTCTGTAATAGGCTGCCAAATTTAGCCACTAGCAAAAGCTTGCAGTGGAACCTTCCATACAATTAGAAAGCAATATTTATGAAATTAATTAAAGAAAACATGAAGCATTTAATGCAAGGACTGATGCAGGGCACTCATGATCAGAGTTAGGTCAAGGCCTGAGTAAGGTAGGTGAAAAACTTGTTATTTATGTATCTAATATCCACATGTCTAGACAGATTTTTCTGCAGTATTATAAACCCTGTATATTATTACATAAAACCACTACTCCTGTGTTAGGAAAACAAGGGAACGTTTTCTCCTATATGCAGGTTGGTTTCCAAACTGTCTGCCCCACAATTCTTTACTTCAGGGCTTCCAGCATCTTCTACTGACAACTATTACTAGTCAGTGTTTTATTCTGTGATATTATGATAACAAATTTTAATACAGAAAACAAATTTTAGTATAGAATATACGTTGTCTAGTAGAAATAACAGCAACATGAAAGCAATAGGAGAAAGTAAAATATGATGCACAGTAATAAAAAATGCAGTAAAATAAATTGGCACGACCATACTGGTCTCCCTTCCTTGTAGGTCTGCAGACTTGTCTGTTACATTGCAAAACATTTTTCAAGCTTGCATGCTTTTTGAGGTGATGCAAAACATGAAGGAATTCCTGACTCCAGTGATCCTGTAGATATTTTAGGATCAGTTGCAATTTGATGGAGGAGCTTTCATGCTCACTGTAATAGTTATATGAAAAAACTACAAGCAGTAATTTCAAATCCAAATACTGCAACCGCAAATTTCATCTTACAGTTACTAGAGAAAAAAGAATTTTCAATTTCTACCTCTTGCGTGCCCTTCCTGTTACTACTAGAAATAACTTTATGTGCCTAATGTTGAGATAAAAGTGGCATTAATCAGATCTAAATATGTATATGTATAGCTCAATCGTATATGGATGTATATGTATATTTGCAAAAGCTCAGGTCAGTGAAAATGCTTATGTATAGCACTATGATAATTTATTTAATAAGCAGGAATCCACATTAAAAATGCACATGCAGAAATACTTAAATCTCATTTCCTATCAATTTGTGTCTCTGTTACTACATATTCCCTCTACCCTCACCTGGGAGAACACTGTCCTTTCTCACAGCCCCTAGCACTTCCCCTTTTCTCAAAATTTTTCCCCCTCATTTACTAAAAGCTTTTTTTTTTCCCCCAGTTTTTGTCCTCAGTTTTCTCCCTTGGGTAGAGCAAGAGGAAACATATACTGTGGCTGATTCTGTGCTGCCAGGATGTTGGTTCCTTGGATGTACTGGGATACTAATTCCATGGATCATACCATGATTGTAGGTATTTTAGAATCAATTTTCATTTGCTGGAAGAGCTTTCATGCTCCCTATAATAGTTATATGAAAAAAAAGCTGCATGCAGTAATTTCAAATCTAAATATTGCTTCTGAGGGGCTGCCAAACACAACAGGTTTGACAGAGCTCACTTGTCTTCTCCACTGGCTATGCAATATTTAATCCTTCCTTCTTTTTGCATTTACTGCTTTTCCAAAATCTTCCAGGAACTTCGACTGCAGAGCCTTCAGTCCCATTTACCTTTCTTTTTTTTTTCAAATGGCCATCTGCTTCAAAACTTATTAGGGAAGGATTGGCAGTGAACTTAATTAAATAATCCTCATTTCCTTTAAAATTCAGGCTATCAGCTTGCTCTGCTGTAGGCAACACTTCACAGAGAAAGCCAAACACAGATCTGTAGGATCATGCTTATATTATGCCAGACTCCAAATTCCTGCTTCAAGTTATTAGAAAACTAAAGCTGCTAAACACATCTGAACTGCTTAACATGTGATAAATGACTGTTTTTCCTCTCTTGTGACTCTGTCTATTGCAAGAAAGAGACAAATTGACTTTGCCTGAAATCACCTGCCTACTTTCCTATGCGTGTTCTAGTTTCAGTCTAGAAACTCCTGCTTATCTCCAACCAATATATTACAGTCTCAACATCAAGAGCTGTTTTTCCAGTTAGTAACTATATTTATTAGTGTGAACATTTAACAAGCTAACTGGGGCACAACAATCCCAGGTTTTTTCTTGTCATTGTCACTGTAATGTTTTGAGAAGGAAAGCCATATATGTGTACACACCCCCTCATATCCTATTCTGAGGTCTCTATGTATATCCAGTATAAGGTTTTGCATAAACCTTCTTCCAACACAGCAGAGAAGTTCAGCAACTCAGCACATTATTTTTGATGAAAATGAAGTTTTTCTTATATAGGAACAAACCAATATAATTTGCCTTTTATTGTGATAATATTCCTTTGGAGATAAAATTGATGACACAAAAACCCACCTGAGTTCTGATTCAAAATCTAAATATTCCTAGAGATGTCGTAACTAATGTGTACAAATCCCTGAGCTCTGAGCTTTCCAGTAAACTTTCTATATATAATATCCTCAGCTTCCAGCAGTTAAACACCACACGCTGTTACAGATTTGGTTTTAATGTACTTTCAAAGTACAGTAAGTTTACCTTAGCACAGAAAAAAATAATCAGACTGTAGGAAAGCCCTTGCAAATAAGTGATGATGGGGAAATGTCCACAATGACCCAGGGAGAGCCCCAAAGTCAATTTCTATGAAACCTAATTATAGTAATATTAATAGTAATTATAGTAACATTATTTAGAAGCACAGAAATCTCCACCATGTGTGAGGAGGGAGAAAAGTAGCTATTAGTCCTATTCACTTGCATGAATTGCACTACTTCATATTCATAATTGATCCTTTTGTATTATTTGCTTGTGTTTTTCTCAAATATCAGTGGAATGCTGTTGTCTTCTTAGTAATGAAAGAAAATGAATGAGCAGGTATATTGTTGTGGTGCAAAATTAGTGTGTGGATATCTGGTTTTAACTAATGACGTTTGCAGAGTTAAGCTGAAGGATTGGACTAAACTGGCCTTGGGTCTTTGCACACTGGAGTCCAGTCTAGGTTAGCAGCAGCATTGATTTTAGGTTTATGATCTAACAGGACCGAGGTAACAGCAATTAAAGCAGTGAACACAGAAATAACCAAGAAGCTGCATTTCAGAGTAGGGCTTGGACTTTGGAAGACAGGTGAAAAAAAGGTATTTTTTGCATTCAGCTGTGTCTGCTTACCCTGAGAGTGGTGTTACAGCTGAGCAGAGTGTGTGGGGTGGACAAGAATGCTAAACCATAGCAACTTGACTTTACAGGTCGAGTTTGAATTGTGCTAGTTTGATACTTGTTTGGACTCTTGAGTTTGATGCTTTGGAACAGAAACAATTCAGTAACTTTGGTCTGACACACAAGCTCTGTGCATATCTTCATGCACCACACTACTATGAGCAGAAATATCAGGAAATATGGTGCACAGACCTGAATGTCAAAAACCAAAGCTAAATGGCTCTGTACTGAAATTAATAAACATAGAAGGTGACCACTTGGATCCAATACTTCATGCTGACTGATACTTTTAAGTTGCCAGCTAAAAATAAGCAGAAGCATGGTCATTAAGGGCAGATTCTCTCCTTGGACATAGACAGATGACTTAGCAGAATCTGTTTGAGCAGCTGAAATCCTATTGTACTATGGTTTTTAAAACAGTTTATCACCTCCATGAAGTCACGATCTGGTTTCCTCTGCTATAAAAAGAAGTCTCTAAGAGCTACCATTTCAGGCAATTATGAACTTGCCTTATACTTAGTTAGGTATTGTTTATCTTACATCAATGTATGACAATATATTCAGTGCTGTACATTACATGTGAAAATCCAGTTTAGTGGAGTTTAGCTGGGATTCATCACACATTATGCTAACTCCTTGTGCAGGTTGCTTGAAATGGAACAGAGTCACACTTGGTTTGGCTGTAGTCTCTCAGCGAGCCTTTGGTGGCCTGGATAGAATTTGAGTGTTTTTCTCAAATTCTTTTGTGCAGTCCTGTGGTATGGCTCACTCTCAGGATGTGCCTGTCATTCTCTAGTCTTTATAGAAAGTTCCTCAGGCAAATGACTTCTCCCATAGTTGCCTTGGAAGTTTACCTAAACAAAAATGGAGTGAATCTGAGCCTTACAGCAGCCCCAGTGCAACATTACATTTGTGGTGAACTTCATCTCACCCATGCTCTGGCCTGCAGAGGCTGAGCTTGTCTCAGCTAGCTATCTCCACATTTAGTGAGCTGACACAGGTTCATCCAAAAAGCAGTTCCTCTTACTGGTGCCAAACACACTTCTTGAGGTGTGTATCTTTGTCTTATGAAGACACTTGTCTCCCTCCACTGACTGGAGAAGTTCTCTGGCCAGTTTTTAGAATAAAAAATGTGAAGATAAATGCACCATGGATGACCACATAAAGGTCCATTTGGAAGTTCAGAGAGACATTACCACTGATAGTGCTGGCTGCAGATGAGCATCTTAGGAAGAGATCTGTATGACAGGCAATGAAAATGTAGGTGAGGATGACAGTTCAATGTAGAAAAGGACTGTTATCATAGCAGCTGTATTTTCCTCAAATAGATCTTGATTTGAACATCCATCAGAAAAGACATATGAGTACAGAAGAGAACTTCCATATTTTTGGGTCCTTTAGCATATTTTTTAGTGTATCTTTATGAAAAAGTATATATCTCTACAGTTTACTTCCCATGTCATTTTTTTGTATCTTGTTTTATTTCCCCTCATTTTCCCCAAAGAGTGTAATACACCTTTTGAGATGATCATTGAATATAAACTGATATCTGACTTCAGCCCAGATGATTCCTAAAACTGTATGAAGTAGTATGCCACATCACATCCATGACATGATATTACATTGCTAACATACGTCTCCCTACCTAGCAGAAACAGAGAACTGAGAAGACCTGAGATATAAGGGATTTAATGGGAATAAATATGCAGCAGAATCCTTCTACAGAAAATAACAGGTTTTTAAAGGTGACTGGCAGATAATCTCTTAAATGTTGTTTGTAATCTTACCATTGTTGTTTGTGTTCCCTTACAATGTGCAAAGAAAGCTTGAAATGTGTTATTTTTCTCAAAGCTAGCAACAATTTCAAAAAAGGAAGTGTCTTTTCAAACAGAAAAACAGAAAACAAATCTCATGTTTGCTGGGTAACAGCTGTGAGAAACACATGCCTGGCCCTGAACCCCTTTGTGCCAGCAGTTTGTACTTCCAGCTCACTCATCAGTTTAACCACAACCACTTGAGTGTCAGCATATGTTTGTTCAGAGGGAAGGAAGGTGGCCCTTGTCGTTGTGTGTGCTTTTATTTTGCAGCGTGAATAAGAATGAAGAGAAATAATGTTTTCACTAAGCAAAACTGTTTTTTATAGAGCTTAGATTTTGGAAACAAGTTCTTATCCAAGGTTATACTTGCATATCCTTTTAGAAACCAGGAGAAAACTGTGAAGTTTGGGGCTGGAGGGAGGCACAAAGTCATCTTCATGAGCCTTTTTTTGGGCAAAAAGGAGTGATGATGGGAGAGCAGAGGGCAGAACGACAATTCAGCAGCCTTCTGTGCTGTGCTGCTGAAGACTACATGTGTGCAATGCCTACATCAGCTGGTCACTGCCCTGCTCCCTGGGAACTGTGGACCACTGCTATGGCTTTGTTGATAGGACCTTTGCTAGTGATTGAAATAAAGTTCTGTTAGAGAGGTTTAATGTGCTTTCTTTAGTAGTGCTGCTCCCAGTCACAAATCAAATAACCTTAAGAATCACATCCAAATTAACCTCTCTATCACCTCCTAATTCATTGCAAAGTCTTCAGTGAAGATGTTTTTCTTCAGATTGCTATAACATTTGGATATTATTATTGTTTGGATTTTTTTTTTTGGGGGGGGGAAGGATTACTGTGTAATCTTCTGATGCAATAAACAACAAATATCACAAAAGCTGAAAACACATGGTCTTTCTGCTTTCTAGGGCTACATTCCAAAATGATTTTGCCTCTGGAGATAAGAAAAACAAGAAATACGTAACAGATACGCTGATTTATTTTTTTCTATACTCAAGCTAAGGTCTGATAACTCAGACACAGAGGCTGGAGACTTACTACTCTATGATGTCAGTTTTACACCAGAATAAATCTGAGTGAGTAAAGAAGTCCCAGTATACACTACATATGCAAGACTGATGCCAGGGGTATCTGAACTGTTTTAGCCATTCCTGATGAAAGAAATTCAGAGAATCTCTGCAGAGTTGAAATAAAATGGCAGCTATTTAATATTGAAGATTAGGATAATGTTTGGGATTAATGTCAGAGCTTATGCTTTAAATCCTTGCATAGTAGGACAAAGCTGGTTTAAAAACTTCTCTGGTCAGTGAGGGGCTGTACAGCATGACAGATCTTCAAGACATGGTGTCCTTACATGCCAACTCCCCCTGCTGCTGACAGCTTGGCAAACTTCACCCATCTTCTGTCATACCGTTCTGTGCACACACCCATGCTTTACCCATTGCACTCTTCCAGTTCTGCCCTGTCTCTTCTTGGGAATAAATCACCTTGCTCCCAGCTCTGCAATCCCAATAACCCAGTGCAGCCATTCTCCATAATGAACCCCAGCTCCCTGAACCCCCAGAACCCAAGCTTGGCAAGTACACAGTGTTTCTGTGTATGGCGTCTGTGACCAGCTCGGGACAGAGTGAAAAGCCCACACCACTGGTCAACAGGGTCAGCTGTACAACCCTGAGGGTGAGCTCTGTGGAAAGCCACTTGAACTGGCTTTGCAGAAACGTTTGTGTGGTGTTTGCTGTCCTCCTGCTGGAGGACTCTGTCAGCATAACAGAACTGGCAAAAGTGGTTTGGTTGTGATGGGCAACAGAAGAAAATACAGTGGGACAAGTGATACTGAGTTTATCCACTAAGCAACAGCATCAGGATCATTAGATGGGCAGTACCCATGTGATATGCACACTCTTGGTCCTTTGGCCATCTCTGCATTGTTCTGCTTGGTCCTTCCTCCTGTCCTCAAGGATGTGAGGAGTACTGGAGTTCCTGTCTGTCTGTGGCTCTCAAGCTAAGCTCTCTTTCTCCTCTGTTCTCTGAGAGGCTTTGGGAAGGCTTGCACTAGGCCACATCTCCAGTACTCAGGTGTAGGTGTGGAGGGGACCTCCAATGCCACCTTACAGGCTGAAAGCTCCCTAGGACAGCTCTTAACCCCAGCCAGGTCAGGTTGAAGAAAGGGTTAATAATAGGAAAGAAACCATAAACACAAAGTAAAAATTTGTAGGTTCCACAAAGATTATGGTGTTAAAAATAAGTATATCCTAATTTTTTAAGGTGTATAATTAGACTTAAGTAAAATTTTAGCAGTTTTAAAATAAATTAAATGTAAATCCCAGAATCCTTCCATTTGTTCTCCCTAAGTTTAATTCTCCTCATTTGTAAAATTATCATGTAAAGAGTTTTGTCACTTAGCTGGTACCTAAAGGTGCCATCGTAAGGAAGTTGAAGAGCAAAATCCTATTATGATTTGTAGAACAAATACAGTGAAAATTTCAAAACTACAAGTTACCATGGGCCATCAGTAGAGGTGCCCTAGTAACATTATGTGTGAGAAAAACTTGCAGCTTTGTACCCTGTGGATCTTAGCTCCTGGAGAGCCACCATCAATCACTGTGATATATGGNGGGGAAGGACTGGTCTCTTGGAGACTGTCCCCCTGCCACCCAACACCGGTGTTGATCGTTTTTATTGTGGCTATTTCAAATTGGTTTGGGGGATTGTTTAATAAATTGTTTGATAATAATTTTTGATCTCGATTCATTTATAACAATCACTGTTGAGTTGGTCAAATGCTGTGTTGGCTTTTCCATGCAGGAATGAACTCACAGGGTCTTGCAATTGGACCACAGATGGATTTTTTACCAGCCAGCCATTATTAATGAATTTTGGTCATTAAAATCCAACATGGATTTGTACTGGGTTTGTGGTGCCCAGAATATTTTTCAGCTGAGATGACTGATTTTTGAGTCATGGGGAAAACTGCAGGTTTGTGAGAAGTATGCAATGCATCTTCTCTCTAAATTTCTGATGGATCTCAGGATGCCATGCCTTTTCATCAATCATGCATACTTTTGGCTTTCAAGCATTTTGTGGTAAATCTCATCTGACAGATTTTATCATCCTCTTATATTTCCTTTACATTTCTCAGAGTGAGGATTTCAAAAGCAAAGTAGAAGTTCTATCAACATGTAGATGAGAGGCAAGAGCAGGGAAATGATATCTTTCTGTATTTCCCTCTAGGACAGAATGGTGCAATTGAGAGAAACTGTGCTTTTTCTGGAAAGAGATTCTTGGTCTTCTTCTGACTAGAAATTTTACAAAAGTTCATGCCTCTTAATAGATATAAGTTGATCTGAGTTGTGAGAAATTCATACACTATTAATCATCAGATGTATTAATGTATAGATTTGTATAGATTCTCTGAAGTTTTTGTCAATCCAGCTTCCTAACAAGGCTAGGCTGTTTCTCTACTTAAACCATAAAGAATATGTACTTTTTTGTGAAACAAAAAACAAACCTGAAAGCCTCCTCCTATCATGCTGTTTCAAAATAGAAAGCTGACTGCTGTGTTGCTGATCTTGTGTTGCAAAAAAATATTAATTTTCAAAGCAGATAAATTTCGGTCTTTTTGTTTGAGTGATTTGAAGAGTGATTGCTTCTTAAAAATGTGTTGTTTAACATCTTTACCAAGCTCAGCCTGCAAGAGGTAGAAGAGGTAGAAGAGGCAAGTCATTGCCCTGTTAAACGAACTTAATTATGCTATGGCATACTTAAGCAGGCAGACTTTTTTAAAAAACATTTTTTATTCACATGTGATTTATTATTTGGTACTCTTCTACCCAAACAAAAGAGAGCAATATATTTAGAAAGCTGATTTTACAATTTCTTTATCTCGTCCTGTGGCAGGGGAGTTAGGTGTAATTTGCAGGGATATATTTCTGGTTGGTTATGGGGAGAGTGCTCTCACATTTTCTATGCTGGATACATAAATTTACTTTTATATTTAAGATTAAAACATAAGAGCCTTAGTTAGTGGATTACCATGGGTCAACTTTCATACTCATCTAAAGCAATGCTGTTAGCCCTGCTAGCACTTCACTGCATACCATGTGAGGGTGTGACCAACAGCAGCTGCTGGCACTGCAGTGATGGGTATTTTAGTGTCTGAGGCAAACTTACTGTGATGCCTTAAGTTTTTAGCTGGTACATTTTTTCAGATTCTGAACTGCATTAGCATATAACTCTGAACTTTATATAGAATGCTAGTTAGATTTCTTCACATTTTGGTCAGACTAAACAATCCTCCTGGGCCTGGGAACCAAGGTCACACCATCAGCCTCAGGCCCCAAAAAAGTGTAAACAAAAATGAATCGTGGGGAAGCAAACCAGGGAAATATGACTTCATTACGTGAAGCTATAATTGGGCAATTAACCTCTGATATGCAAATAGACCAAACTTATATCCATCTGAGAAACTCCTGAACATCATCCATCTTGGGTGTAGCCTCTGTGAGGCTTTGCATTGCCCAAGGTGTATCCTTTGAAGGCCTTTTAATAAATACCTACTTTATTCTTTTAACTTTGTCTAGCCTCTCCAAGGCATCAGCTGCATCTATCAGGGGCCTGTAGCCTCCATGGCAGTACAGGTATAGCATTCAAGTACAAGCACAGCACATTATTACTTCATTATCACCTTGCCATGGAACCAGGACATAAAATAGTTAGTGCCAATGTGCAAGTAGAGCTTGTCTCATCAGCAGCCCTTCTGAGCAACATCAACTGTCTGGTAAGCCACAAATAGCTTGGAAATTGGGAGTTGGGCTCCTTTGTCATGATCATTTCACAACTGAAAAACTATGAAAGATCTGCATTGACTTCCTAAACTGCATTGATACTTGGCTGGCATGGCCCCAGTAGTTCTGTACTCTCCTCAGAAAAAGAAAGCCTGAAAATGGGGGTTCCCATAGCATTTTATTCTGCAATTCCTGGGGCTATAAATCTGTTACTCAACCCTAATCATTCTCCAAAATGTTTTCACCCCCTGCTAATGGCTAGATTGCCCCATAACTGAGGCAGATTTTATGATATTTTGTCTAGTTCAGTTGTGCTTTTAGGGGCTGGAAGGCTTCCATAGAAATTAATCTCTTGTCTCTCCTTCAGGAAACAAGGTCAACTATAGCATCAATTTAATATATGGGTCTACATCTATTGAGACTTCTGGATCTTGCAGTTGCAAGTGACAATTTCAAAGTGTGCAATCTTTTGCTAGTAGTAAAGAGCAAAATCTGCTTTAAGACAATTAAAACTACTGTGATTTTCCTACCTCCTCTGTTTACTCTCAATTAAATCCCAACTCATCTTGCTTTCTCTGCCTTGAAGGGTAAGATTTCTTTGATGTTTCCTCTCTACTCCTTGTTTGACACAGTCCTAATGGCCTTTGTTCTTTTATTCCTCAACAGTTTCTCTGCTGTCCTGCCTCCCTTCTCCAGCATTTTTCAGTCAGCTTGGAACCATGGTTTCACTTTCCCACTGAGCTTTTCACACACCCAATTAGACTTCCAAATATTCATTCCTGTCTTGTATTTGTCAGACTTTCTGTTTTATCTAGTTTCAGTATCGGTGGAGATCCCCTTCACCTATGTTCTTTCCTAGCCAAGCCAGAGGGCTTCTTTCAGTTTGAATGCCCCATATCTTCTTTCTTTCCATCTTATCTTTTGGTGAGCCTGTGCTCTCTGCTTTCTGCTTTAATATCAAACCCTGTTCTCTTCAGCAGCTCCTCTGGTAGATCCACTCCCTCTCCACTATCTGTTCAAGTTTTCACCCTCGGTCCTCCTCCTTTTATCTTTATAGTCTCTATTTTGACTACCTTATCCTCCCCAACCATTTCTGTTGCTTACAACTAGTTTTTTCCTCCTGTTGTGAATTTTTGTCTCTGACATAGCTTCTTTGGTGTTACCTTGCCATTTCAAACTGATTCCAGATGAGACTTTCTTTAGCTGTCCCCAGGATTTTCTTTTGTGCCTTTTCTGTTTGTTCAGAATTTTACTGTCCTCCCTATCTTGTAGCCTTACTGTTACCTTTGATTTCTAATTCTCTCTGTCTCCATCTACTCACTTATTAAATATAATTACTTTATTCTATGTAGCATTACCAAGCCTATTCATGACAATTTATCTTTATTGCCAAAATACATATCCTGTTCTACCCCCATTTCTAATCATCCTAAAACAAATTTGCTAAACTCATCTTCACCTTCTCTTCTAATCATATTTTCATCCAATCTGAATTATTTCACCTGCTTCATGAGTCCACATCTGTAACCCTTTTTGAATGCGTTGGAAAATCTGTCCCTCCAAGAACCTCTGAGAATTTACCTACAAGCTGCTGCCCATTCTTCAGCCCTCTCCTCCCCCTCCGCATCCCCCACTTTTTNGTTCTGTCCCTTCCTTGTGCTCTCTTTCCCCCCCCCCCCCCCCCCCTTTTTTAACCCCCCCCGCACCCCCCCCTTTTTTTTTTTTTTTTTTTCATTTTACTCTCAAGTTCTTAATTTTGTTGTCCTTTCTTTCCAGGCTTCATTTAGGGAGAAATAAATATTCTAGGTTCTGTTTCTTCATCCTATCTCTCACATGAGCAGGCAGATGAATGCCTTTATTGCTCTTGTGATGGTCACACCTGCACCAGCAGATATACTAGACATCCTATAGACTAGAGAGACCATGGAGAAATGCAATGGAGTGAGGCTTCTCAACTGAATGTATTATATCCCTTTGATTAAACATTGATTTATTTACAGTGTTTTCCAGAAAATCTCATATCAGTGCTAGTGATTTGCAATTAGTATACCTTTGTCTCACCAGTCCAAGTAGATGAGGAACAAAAAGGAAACAGGAAGACACTTTTTCTTCGTTCCCTAGATGAATTGTATTAGATGAAGGTATAGTCTCATTCTTTCATGATAAAAAGTTAGCATTTCCCTGCAGAAGCCAGGTGGGAACATTAAAATAGGGCAATCAGAACTTGTAGCCAGCATTTTAGCCCTGAAATAAGCAGTGTGACAAGTAGTGTCTTTGTCTTTTTATGTATTGTTTATAGGACCATCCTTCACTTTATCTTACAGCAATAATGTTCATGGCATTCCAGCAAAAAATGGCTTTTGCAGTTATTAAAATGCTGAGGTGTTTACTTTCAAATTCTCTGTTACAGCATTTTTTTTTCTCTTGGGCACCAATCTTTAAAGAGACACATCAACAAAATTCAGTAGCATTGACTTAATTCTGTCTCTTTCTAAGCCTAATTGCTCAAATTGGTATAATATTCTCCTGAAGACTAAACCTCAAGTGCACTTTTAAGGACTGTGTGAACTAGCACCTTTCTTAGGCATTGCCCTGTCAGCCTCAGAGAATGAAGTTCAGGTTACTACCACAGAACATGCACATTGCAGATTTCCTGGTGCTCTATTACCTTCCTCTGACCTGCAAATGCTGGCACCAGGGGCTAATGCAATAGTTATTGGATTTGCTGCTGAGTTTGCCAACCAGGCTATCACCTGTGATACACAGTTTTATGATACAGATACCATAATGCTTTAAACTAGACAACCCTAAAACCTCTGGAGTCCTTATAGGACAACTGTAAAATTATATTTTCCATCAACAAGTAGTGTGTTCTGGAATTTAACTGGGGCATTTTGGAGGAAGAACACTGTCATGTGAGAGCTCTGGCTGCATGATTTCTCCATTCTCCACTGCATTAATTTTGCCATACCTTCAGATGTTGCCAAGATCATATTTGATTTGCTTATGGAGTGGTGTTAAGTTGGCATAGCAGAAGTGGATTGTTCACACATTTTCATAGCTTGTGACTAAATGACTGTATAAAATGGCAGTGAAAGAAAAAAGAATTAGCAATATGTAATATTAGCAAGATGCCTCCCACCTACCAGCCTGCAATAATTGAAAATCTTTTCTTTTACTTTTGGAGGGAAAATACCTTTTATTTTACACTGAACATTTTAAATGGTTGTTTCCTTTTTTGTGTCTGTAAAATCACAGAATTATTTAAGTTGGAAAAGACCTCTGAGATCATAGAGTCCAAACTTTGAGCAATCACCACCTTGTTAACTACACCATGGCACTAAATATCATGTCCAGTCATTTCTTGAACACCTCTAAGGATTGTGAGTCCACCACCTCCCTGGGCAGCCTGTTCCAATGTTTAACAACCCATTTCATGAAGAAATTCATACTGATATCCAACCCGTATCTCCCCTGGCACAGTTTTGAGGCTATGTCCTCTCACCCTGTCGCTGCCTGGGAGAAGAGACCGACCCTCACATGGCTACAGCCTCCTTTCAGGGAGTTGTAGAGAGTGATAAGGTCTCCCCTGAGCCTCCTTTTCTCCAGGATAAACACCCCCAGCTCCCTCAGGGGTTCCTCATTAGACTTTGGCTCCAGATCCTTCCCCACCTCCATTGCCCTTCTCTGGACACATTCCAGAACCTCAGGGTCCTCCTTGTACTGAGGGGCCCAGAACTGGACACAGCACTCGAGGTGTGGCCTCAGCAGTGCTGAGCACAGGGGGCAATCACTGCCCTGGTCCTCTGCTGGCCACATTATTCCTGATCCTGGCCAGGATGCCATTGGCCTTCTTGGCCATCTGGGCACACACTGGCTCAGTTCAGTCACTGTCGGAGTCCAGAGCATCCCTTTCGATGACCTGGGAGCCGAGGAAGGGAGTTTGAATCCTGGACAGGGGGGTCTGTCCAGGGGGGTTGTAGTAGACCCTGGCACAGAGCCCAGGAAGACACAGGCTTTGATTTCAGTCCATGAGAAAAACTTCCAACACAGAGAGGAATTACAAGTCACAAAGACAGTAGNACTTGTTGGACCTCACACAGTTGGTCTTGGCCCATGAATCCAGTCTGTTTGGATTCCTCTGCAATGCCTTCCTACTTTCCAGCAGATCAACACTCCCACCCCGCTTGGTATAGTCTGCTTAGTACAACCTATCAGCATTATAGCCTGACAAAAATCTGTAGAGTAAAAATCACCAGCCATTGAAATTTATTGGTAACAGACAATGGAAATTGTTAACATTCAAGTGTGAAAACTTCACCCATTTTTTAAATTTATCATATGCACAAATGTTAATTACATTTTTAAATGCCTGAAGCCTACAAATTGTGAGACCACAAAAGAAACTATAGTAACCTGTTATACACTTGTCCTTCTCTTTTACTCTTCTTTGGTACACTTGATAAGTGAGTGCTAATAGAGGGGCTGACAACACAAATGCATTTCTGATGCAAAACACCAAGGACAGGATGAACGGTCAAACCTTGAAGAAAAGAATGGAGCCTTTTTGTTGTGGAAATGAAACTCTGATAATGTTCCCAGACTATAAACTGGCAGCCTGGTGTGGCAAATCCGTAGGAGCTTTTTCAAAATCTTAATCAATGTCAGCAGACTTTTTTTCTTCCTGTTGGGGTTTTAGTGAAGAAAAATGTGAAATTTTATGTGAACAGTTTGTTACTCATGTAGCTCTTAGCAACAAGGCTGGAGAATATAAAAGCAAAGACTTTACTGTCCATTCATGAGCCTATTAGATCTATTAGTGAGATAGAAATTCTGTGGACTTAATTGTTCTGTTTCCAAAAATTAAACAACATCTAAAAATCAGTCTCTGCAAAAAGTCAGCTGTGAACAGGAATTCTTAGCAATCTTTACATGACTATCTACTTATGTGTGCTTTATGCACCAAATGAAAGAGGCAGAACAGCCTGTAGCACCATCTGTCTAAGGAGTTTGGTAATTTAATGCCACCATTATTGTTAATGTATTATATTTCTATCAGTACTGTTATATATGGGATATATGGTTTGGGAAAATTCGTGTTGTATGTATAAACTAAGAAATTTGTAATACTGACTGCGGTTCCCCAAGAAGGAACAGAGGCGTCTTCGGCAGAAACTCCCTTATCAGCTCTATTTTCCTTGGAACAATAACTTGAGCAAAGGACCATTTGCAATAGAAAAGCTATGGCAGAACAGGAGATCGCCCATCACGGACACCTCCCATGGGCCATCGACACCTGATACAGATCTGGGCAGCAGAACCCGAAGATTGACGATTCTGAGAACTCTATACACAAACTCAGACTCTGCCAGGAAATCCTTTCAAAATCTGAATAGAAAGAGGCAAGGCAAACTTACATATGAACACTGAATAGGAACACATAATGAACTTGCTCCAGGGCACGAAAAACCCTATAAGAACTAGACATTGAAGCCTGTGTGGTGTGGCCAGGGAAGGACTGGTCTCTTGGAGACTGTCCCCCTGCCACGCAACACCGGTGTTGAATCGCTTTTATTGTGCCTGTTTCAAATTGGGTGTGGGGATTGTTTAATAAATTGTTTGATAATAATTTTTGATCTCAATTCATTTATAACAAGTACCTAGATGTTATGAGTGACCTCTTGGTCAGGTCAGTGGGCTCATACCTGGGGTATGTTTCTGGCCTCTCCTTCTGTGCCACTGTAAAAGCTTTCCTCTCTCCTGCCTCCCATTCCAGAGCATCATCTCTGCCTCCCCAGTTCCCTACAAGGACAGTATGGAACCTTTGCACTGTCTGCTTGTCTCCAACTATGGGGGAGAAGGAGGTAAATTTTCCAGACAAGCTGGGGGGAGATACAGATTGCCACCAGCATTTTATGGGAACACATTTTATGGGTTACACAACTATTAATAAGAGAATAAGCAGTCATTGTTAACAGCAGGTAATTGTTGGTACAGTCCACTCAGTTACTCCTCTCAGTCACTCATTTTACCCAGCTAGAGCAGCAGTGGGGAGGCCAACTCTGGATATTCACTGAGAAGCAGAGGTTCATAATAATGCACCAGTAGCTTTTACGAAGATGTTCAGAAGTCTCTTCCTTCCCTGTATCAATGCTGTAGACTGTGCTCTGTCTACATAAGGCAGCCACCACCTCCTTGACTCTGGTGTGAGTTACAAAGCCTGGTGCTGATGCTCTTGTCGTGGCAAGGTGATGGCCTTGTTCAATCTGCAGACTCTTGCTGTTCTGAGATTATCAGCTGTCTCAGATTCAAGAGAAACACAAAGTCTCCAGAGTTTATCACCTTTTGTGAGACTTCCACGTGCACTCTCTCTCCATATCCTTCCTCTTGCTGTGTTGTGGTGCATTTTGGCTTTACCAAATTTCTGCATGCTTCTGTTACTTGTTTTGTAATGGTTCCTCCCTGTACCCCCATGTAAAACCCTTTGATTTTTCTGTAAGTATAAGTCCTGTCCATCACTCTGCAATCCCGCCCAGAAGCCTGGAAAATTCTGGTAGGGCTGTGGGGTGATTTGGCAAGTTCTCGGTTCCCCTCCTTCTTTTATGTATAAGATTGTTCTACTAATTGTCCCTTTTGTCCTGGGTCACTCCCCCCCTCACTGGTATTGGTTCTAGATTGTCCCCTGCCCTGTCCACACCCCCTGCACTTAAACCTAGACCCAGAGGGGGTCCTCTGGGTGTGGGCCCTCCGGGTGAAATAAAGCCCAAGTTGGAACCCACGTAGAAGTCTTCCTTTCTTCTTCCACGCTGTTTGCCACCCTTCTGCCTGAGGCTCAGACCCACAAAATCTGAAAGGTACTAAGCAGTACCCCTGAATGCGGACTCGGTGAATGAGCTAGCCCGTAAGCAGCCCGGAACACCCGCATTGCTGTTGTCTGGTAACATCGCCGGTGTGCACACGTGTTTCTACAGAGCCCATTCCCCAAATTCACCAAGAAGAGCGGGTTGTGACAAGGATCAATAAAAAGTGTAAGAAGCCCTTCCTGTGTCCCCCTGCAGAGTGAAGTGAGTGCTGTGTTTATACCATCCTGTAGAAAATTCCCATGCCTATGCTGCATATTGCATCATGGCTCTGAGCTAACTCAAAATATTAAAAGTGCCTCCACCAGTTCAGCATGGTCCTTCATGCCTCTCAGAGAAGCCTGGTGACTTTGCCTGTAGGAGTGTGGCCTGTGATGAGACGTACTTTAAAGCTAGCACAGATGTCTCTGTCCTGCATGGCTACTTTCCTGTACCCATGCAGCCAGATAGACCATTTGCCCTGAAGAAAACAGATTTGAGGCCAGTACATAAGAAGAAAAAAAAAAAAAAAAGGCAAAATGGATATAGAGAAGGAGTGAGATACACTGAAGGTCTCTTAACCCAGCCTGCAACATGACTCTACAGGGCACTCTGCAGTGAATCAAACTTCTCCTTTTTCTTAACATTCACGTTACTGATTTTTTTTTTGTTTTACCTTAGAACATAAAACAGACCCACAAGATATAATCAAGAAATCAGTGACAGATCTGGGCAAAAAGCCCAGAAATGCCTTGTGCCCTGTTGTCTGTCCTGTGCATTAAAAATTTCGTATTGTTTTTTATTTCTTTTTGCTGAAATGAAAACTATTCTTAAATTCAACATAAAAAAACCTTCACTGCTAAAAACTTCTGCCTTGACTCAGCTGAGACAAGGCACAGTCACTACAGAGAAGGTCTGAATTTGGTCTTTCCCCTTTCCTTTGATGAATTCTTTGACCAGAAAGTCCAGCATACATCCATCCCATTAAACAGGAAGCATGAACTTCAGATTTTTCAGCAGTAATTACTCAACCAGACTTACCAGGTCTACTGAGGTCCCCCATCCCTGCAACTATTTGAAGACAAGATCAAACCCCATAGCAATCAATAGGATGGAAATGTGACTCATTTGCATTTCTCTAATATTGCGAGTTGAAGTATGAGCTAGCTCTTCATGCATTTTTGCACTGGAGGTGGCCAGAAATTGATAAAATATGTATTTTGTTAGTAATTTTACACAAGCTTTGCAGGTATGGCAAGGCAAAAGATTGAAAATAGCTGTAAGAGACAGAAAAGCTGCTCTCCCTAGCAATGCACAATCATTCTCTGAATCTGTTGTTCAGGGACTGAAATGAGCAGTATAACCCTCTCGTTTTCCCATGTCTGATTATGCATAGTCATATTTTTCACTTGCATCTGTACTTGTAACCAAATATGAAAACCAAAATGATTTTTGACCAAATCATCAAGCAATATATATGCAGGGACGATAAAATACAATTTTTGCTCACTGACCTTTTAGTCCTGTAACATATAAATTGTTTAAGAAAGCCTGCTGAATATTTTCTTATCTTGTGTCACTGGAAATTTCATGCTCCCTGTGAGACTCGGTAGGATGTTTAATATAGACACTGCGTGGTATGCTGATTGATGGGACACACTGCAACCCCGACAGCTTTCTGTGATTTAAAACAGAAAAAACCCACAAAAAAATCCCAACAAGCACATATTTCAGAAGCACACGGGTTTTGGTGCCTCGTGATGGCCTGGGCTGCCCCTGGGCTGCCCTGGGGCTGGTTTCAGGGTAGGGAGGAGGGCTAGGTAGGGCCCCTCCCCAGTCACCAAGCAGCAAGTCCCCACCTCTGTCCCTAGGGCCATAGGTCCAACTGATTACGACATCCTTCACCCCTAGTATACGAGCGAGAGATGGTGCTCGGTAAATGTGGATCCCCGGGGCCATATTCTTGTGTGGCAAAAAAGCCATCAGAGGTGAGCTGTAAATGAGGGAGGCCAGTCCTGGAAGTAAATTGGTTGCAGTAGCGCTGTGTTTTACATCAGTAGTCCTGAGTAAAATTCATGTGTGTTATAAATGAAAAGCGAGATCAAAAATTATAAAATAACAATTTATTAAAACAATCCCATCACCAAAAAGGAAAAGCCACAATAAAAGAAAAACAACACCAGTGTGGGTGGCAGAGTGGCCGCCTCCAAGAGACTGATCCACCCTGTCCACGCCGTACTGTCTCTAGAGTCCAATTTTTATATGGTTTTTCATATCCTCAGGCAAAATCTATTGTAAGGCTTGGTATAATGTTCATATGTAAGTCCCGTGCTCAGGGTTCTGAAAAGGTTTCCTGTCCAGGCTCGTGTGGCTGAATGGATTTCCTGGCATAGCTGATTGTCGTGCCGTCCAGTTCCAGATTCATATCTGGTGTTGATGGCTGGTAGGAGGCTGTGATTAAGGGCCATCTAGGAGCCGGCTACATCTTTTCTGTTGTAAATGTTCCTGGCCACACTTATTGTTTTCCCAGGGAATGGATCTGATACGCGAGTTTCACTGTTGCACACACCTGGGCTCAACCACAGTTATGTTACACGTTTCCCGATTCATTTTATATAAACCATATTTTAAAACACACAAATTTTTATACCATGCCATTTACCACAATGTGGAACACTCTTATAAGGCAGCAGTGTGGTTTCTCCAACCTATATTTGTATTTAAAAGTAGTTCAGGTACCAGCGTGTCGCTGCAGTGGGCAGTGCTGGTGTATCCTGTGGAACCGCTCCGGATCCATGCAGCTGCCTCAGTAAATATAAGAGAGGGGCTGGACTCATCAGCAGGTAAAGTGTGACTTGAACTGTGGCATCCTGCTGTGTTATTACTTTAACCTGCAACTTTAATTTTGTGTCTCCTACTAGCAAAAATCATTATCAGGTGATGTTTTGACTTCAAGGAAACTAAGCTGTTAAGAAAAGCTCAATCCTAGCTAGCAGCTGCAGTTGAGATTACAAGAAGTTACTAATGTTAAATCCAAGAATTCTGGTTACCACTTCACCCGTTTAAGCTAACTGAGGAGCTTATCTTAGTACTTGTGAGCTTGCCAGAGGCCAGCTAAGGTAAAAAGCTACTTGTCCAGGTGCATAAGAAAGGTTTGATTAAGGTGGGAGCAGCTGATGAAGGAGCTCCCTGCTCCCCAGGTGTCAGCCCATCAGAGGGAGCAAGAATCCCAGCCCTCCCCAGCACAGACATCTCAAGATGAAATGCCAGGGAGCTTGGCACAGGGCACATGCTGCAGCAGCGGCTCTTCAGGCAACAAAGTCGGGCACAGTGTCTGGGGAGGGTCTTGTGAGCAGCTCTGAACAAGCCACTTGCCAGGGCTCCTTTTCCAGCACTGCTTCTTTCCATCTGCCTCAGGCAGCTCGCCTTTGGAGACTTGTGGTGTAAGGAGGTTGCTTCTACACTGATGATATCCATAACTGGAATTCTACACCAGGCAATATGCTCAATATGGTGTGTGCTTATGTCATTTATTCTGCATTTGCTTGGTAGTTTGTTACAGTTTATTTTGGGGGGGTTTTTTAGGAATCTGTTCCATGTAAAATAGAAAGGCACTAACACGAATCCTTTGAAACCCAAAGTTTCTTCGGTAATGCTTCCACTATGTCAGCAAATACTAAATCTCCAGTATATCTCTCTGCTCTTAATTTCCCTTTCAAGAACATTCTGAGAAATGTAAATGTCTGTAGCATTGTCCTATTAAAAAAAAAAATAAAAATTCAATTTAATTTGAAGCAATTATTCAAAGAAAAGTTCTAATAAAAAATTTATAGACACTAGTTAAACATTAATAATATTCAATATATTAAAATACTGACAATGATTTATACTCCATCATAAAATAGAAAGAAGAGTCATGTAGCATCCCCATCCCTTTTTGCAGCCAATTTCATAAATCTACATCAGAGAAAAGCACATTCCTCGTCCAATTAAATGTGTGTAATGAAATATTTACATGTACTTTATGACTTTGGGTTATTGAATTTTTAAGAGTTAAATCTAAAACTGCGATTGTATTTCCAGTACATATATTTTATTAATTGTGCCTACAAATACAATGTACTTTCAGAAAGATCCTTTCAAAGTTATGATGGGAAAAGGAAGAATGGAGACTAAAGGAAAAAGCAAAATGGGGAATATACAGTCCCTGGAAGTCAGAGATGTCATTTGCACACCCTGATTATGACACATATGACACAATCTCAAAATTAATCTTCTTAGTGTTGCCAGAAGGTTGAGGGTGTGATCCTTCCCTTCTGCTTCACCCTGGTGAGGCCACACATGGAGTGTGCTGGACTCCCCAGTACAAGCACGGACATACCTGGAGGGAGTCCAAGGAATGGCCATGGAGATGCTGAATGGTCTGGAGCATTTTCCCTATGCGGAAGGTTTGAGAGAGCTGGGAGTGTTTAGCCTGGGGGATAAAAGGCCTGGAGAAGCGATCAGGGGGATCTTATCAATGTGTATAAGTCCCTGAACGGAAGGTACACAGAAAACAGAGCCAGATTCATTTCAGTGGTGCCCAGTGACAGGACTGGAGGCAATGGGCACAACCTGAGAGGTGAGAGGTTCCCTTTGAACAAAGAGAAACACTTCTTCACTGTGAGGGTAACCAAGCACTGACACAGGTTGTCTAGGGAGGGTGGAGTTTCTAACTTGGAGACATTAAAAAAGCATCTGGACATAGTTCCAGGCAACTATCTCTGGGTGGCCTTGCTTGGGTGGGGAGCTTGGACCAGATGACCTGTCACTTCCAACCTCAACCATCCTATGACTCCTTGAGAGGGACAGACGAGATGAATCACTCACTCCTGTGTTCCCAAACACCTAAATTAAATGTGTTTCCTCTGTTGTCCTTGCAGCCATGTGCTAATTTCCAGTGATTTTTCTGCATAGTTGTTGTCTGGTGGTTGGTTCAGTCAACTATCATGTGTTCATGCAGTTACAGGCTTTCAGGTGATAATTGTTATTGCCCGTGTCCTCCACATCAAACCCACTTGCAGGGAGATCCTTCAAGATAACAGGGAAAACACAGAGCTCACCAGTCCAGCACATCTTTTCCCAAGTGACAGTTTATAAGGAATCTCCTTAATTTTAATATTTCCTGTCTTGGAATACTCAGTCTTACAATGTTGTCTTCTAACATTTTTAAAATTTCTTAGAAAAAGGTAATTTTTTAACCACATCTATTTCCATTTAGTAGATCCACAAAAGATAGTCAATAGACATTTAGCTACACAGCTCAGGCTTCCACTAGATGAATTCAAGAAGCAGCTGGTAACACTTATACAGACCACCTGCCCAGCAAAGGTTTGAAGGACACCCTGGAGATGGCTGAGATTGGTGTGTCAGTCATAGGCAGTAACATATATCATCAATTGTGGGTTCAGTTTGTGGTTCTTGAGGTGAATCTTACTCTCATTTTTACAGAGAAGCATGTAGTGCACTTGGAGTGTTAAGTTAGTTTAGCAATGTAGGCTGATTTCTGTTGGAATCGTGTAGTGCTGAGTCCCCTCCTTCCAACAGAGGAACAATGAAGTCAGCTTTTGCAGTTGTGCAGTGGCCCTCTGTAGATCTCCCAGGAGTGCTGTGGGCTGGCAAAATCCAGCAGGTCAGGAGAACAGGAGTGGGATCCAGGTGAGAATCCTCAAGGATGTGCACTGTGCACTGGAGCAGCAGAGTGACTCAGGGAAGCAGATTCCTTAGAGCTAAGAAGGTTTTCCTTCTTCCCCCAGTATAATTGTTTGCTTTTCCTGGTCAAGAGTGATTTCTGAAGTGAAAATTCACCCAGAGTTATGAATCTTTTCCCAATGGATGCTTGTATAACTGGTATTTATAAGTCTTTTTAGGAGGGATGAAGCACGCTCAGTGCAGATGAGATCCCCAGTGATATTTTCAGCAAACATCCTTTAAATCTGAGATAGATATATATACACAGATTGTATTTATATATATAATGAATATATAGAAATTGTGAATATAAAATATACAGTATATAGATTTAAAAACATGTATATTTTAGAAACTTGTCATTTGCCCAAAGCTGAGGGTTTTCATGGGCACAGCACAGATTTTGTGAAGTTGTAGTTCCCTATTGCTGTGTGTAAACATAAAGAACATGTAAAATGTTATTTCAAGCTCTTGCAGAGTAATTGACTCTTTTCCCCAGTTCTTCTCAGAAACAGCTGAACTGGCTGTTCAAAATCTTAAAACCAAAACAAAAACATAACCACCTAGAGTAAAGAAAGAAAATGTACTCTAGTTGGTTGTGTTTGGCAAAATATAAGCCACTGAAAGCAAGAACTTCATGGCAAAACATCAGACAGCTAGAATTATCAGGATCACCTATCATCATCCATTGATGATTTAGTAAAGTGGAAATTGGTGTTGACTATATTGAAATCACATTATGGTTTCATTTTGCATTTATAGGAAACATCTGGTAATGCTGGAACTTATTCCTACTTTAGGTCTCCTAAATCTTGTACCTCATCCCTGAAGTTTCTGAGACACTCATACTAGTTGGCAACTTTCATCCTTGCAACAGAACTCTTGCCCACATCTAAGTCAACATAAATTTACTAAGAAATTAAAGGCATGCAATAAGCATTAGAAAATGTGCAGCATTTTCTGTGGCATTTAATTTTACTTTAAGACTTTGCATGATAAGCAATATGTGGTAGGTATTGCTAAGAAAAAAATTAAAGAAAATAGAGAATTTTGGAAAAGGTACCTCTTTAGGGAAAAAAAAAAACTTACATAGAGGCTGAAAAATTAATTTTCAAAGAATTTACAACTTGGTGTGGGAGCTGGAGGTGCTTTTAACAAAAAATATATAATTTAAACTTAAACTCTGTAAGTTGGAGCTATACAAACATTTCAATTACAATAGCCATTATATAAGTAGAGGAGCAGACTTCTGAATCTGCATGCTTTTGTCTCTCTTCCTGCAGTTATTGTGCGTTTGGAAGGTACATGCAGTTAGATTTTACACTCCAGGACATGGAAAATGGGCACAAAGGGTACAGTCCTGCAAGGTGCTGGTACTGTGTCTCTATTCATTGCCACTCTAAAATGGGTCTCTCCAGTCACACCCCAATGGGTCTCATGTGATGCATTTAGTCAGGAAATGTGCTGAAGGGATTTGCTGGGCTTGGCTCAGAGACCAGCACTACAAAGCATTAAGACTCTATTTGTTCACCCACTTGCATTTGATTCTATATTTCGGCTTTCAGATTGTTAACTTTTTGATTCTAATTATTTTTGCTTCCTTTTCAGTTTATTTAGCTATCTGATAAATATACATCCAGTGGTTGGTTCTCCAGTGAGGGATTGTTTTGGCTGCCCTGTAGCTAGCAGGAATGCTATATCACTTGAAAATGCTATAAGAAGTGTCTATTTTTCTAATGACTTTTACGGCAATCGCTTTTATGTTTCCACCCAAATGTATCTGTCTGTCCTAAATTTAGTTTGATGGTTATCTTCTGCTAATAAAAATCTTTTCCTGGTGTCTTTAGCTGAAGGTGCACTCGCTGAGTCGTCAGCTTGCCAGGACTCCGCTGGATTTGAACCCAGAAAGGCAAAGACTGAGCAATGGAAATGAACTGTCAGCAGCTTTTGAATCCAAAGTGCTGAATAAAGTGCTGAATGTTGCCATGAGCCCAGAAAAATAAACTGTGTTTCAAGATGTAGACCCTGTGGATGAAATATATGTTCGATAAATGGTTCTGAGAACAATATTATGGATAAGCTCCACAAGCTTCTTGATCCAGTTTGGTAGCAGAACACATGGCATTGTTTGGAAATTACAGAATTATTTCAGCGAGGGAGTAGGGGAGAGTGATGTTTATATTAGAGTTTGCAGGTTTACTTTTCTTTTGGGGAGAAGAGTTTGCTTTTTAAAAAAAGTATATAAGAAGTATGCATGTATAGGAAAAGGCCTTTGTTTCATTCTTAAGTTATTCTTCTTATATTTACTTTTGTACAATTTTTAGTTCTTTAAATGTCTATGCTGATTTCTTCAAGATACATGTCACTTCAGGTGTTGATTAGTTTGAACTTTCTTCCTGAAAATGAATATTTTAACTGTGCCTCCTAAGTTGATTTAAAAAACCCAAAACCAACAATGTTAATACCAAGCAGCATTTTAACTTTCATTCCTACATTCAAGTAGCTAAAGGATCTGAGGATGATTCATAAATGCAGAACTGGCTAAGCAATAAAAATCAGTGCATACAAAATGTATGTAACTGTAAAATTTAACATTTAGTCATAAAAACTAATGTCTACAGGCACAGGAGAAGCTGAGTTATTAACCCTTTTACTGCCTGCAGGACTTTTTAAGAGGTTTGTGGAATGGACAAATTTTATATTTATTTTGGTCAACGTGAAAGACCATATTGTTTTCTACAGCAAAAAAAGCTATTAGAAACTGTTTATTGTCTTTCCCGTTACTTCTCAGAGAGGACAACAAGGACAAGGCAGTCTGGTACTTGGAATTCATACCTTATTCCACAATTCAGAGATTCTCTGGCAGGTCTCTGGACTTCTGTAGTGGTTGAAAAAAGCTGCACCTTATGATCCAGTAATTGGATTGTGTGTCAGAAAAAAAAACCCAAGTAAATGAAAACATGAAAACCATGTAAAAACAAAGCTCCAGGCAGGGCAAGACAAATTTAGGCAGAGTAAGTCTTGCAAGCCTCGCTCTGAGACACTGTAATCTTGGCTCATGTCCAGCGGTGGCAACACTGGGCTGCCAGAGACCATGACTTCATTTCAGCCAGAGCTGTGTGCTGGCTGGTTTTGTCTCGCTTTGCCTGTGTTTCCCTCTATGGAGTGGCTGAAGGAAACAGAGAAGACAAAGCAATTCATATTCTGCAACTGTTTCCTCTCTAAATGAATGTGGGTTTTATCTCTGCCTGGCAATGATAGGCTCAACTGCAGATTTGATGGAAGAAGCTAACAAGCAATTTACTTAAATGGGTACATATTCAAGGCCCAATTTGTTTCTGACTGATGGCAGTAGTAGTCTACCACTGGCTTCAAAGAAAACTAGATTAGTATTGCTCAGTGACAGTAATATTGCATCTCCTTCTGTATGTTGCAATTAAAGTCCTAGAAGTATCTCTATAAATGCTTAACAGTGTAATGTAGCTTTTGTCTTTGCAGAAGATTTCACCTTAAAATAAACTGGAAAGTGTTCCACTTTATGTATAGGAAAAAGCCCTACTATTTTGATCATACATCCTTAGAACTTCTCTGTATATCTTTTGCCAAATGCTGTTGTGTTTAAATACATTTAATACTTATCATCATCAATAACACATTCAATACCTGTCCCAGTGAAGGCATCTCCTCTTGCTCTTCCTCTCTCCTCAGAGGGTTCTCTCAGCCCATCTCGGCTTTTTTCAGTCCTGAAAGCTCTGCCTTTGAGAGATGTGACTGCTGTATGCACCAAGTCACCATCCTGTCTGTACTACTGGCTGCCAATATCCATCCTGTGCTTTTGAGAAGACAAATCAAATTCTGTGCACAGACTTCTCCCAGAATGTTAAAAACTTTGGTTGCCTGTGTCCACAGGGCTTGCCTGTATGTGTGTGTGGGTGTGTAGGACTGGGCTTGCTGGCAGTGTGCCCCACAGCTCTGAGCCCTCTACACAGAAGCAGTGCTGCAGTCCTGCCCTGACATTTCCTCAGCTGATGTTATGTTACCATAAAATGTTTATTTGCCCAGGATGAAGCTTAATTTTGTCCATGGATAGAAGTGATAAATTACTTTAGATAAAATACACTAGAGGACATTTTCTTAACACCACATGGTATGTTTATGATGTGTAAACATTTTTTAGAGAGAAAGAGTGGCTGAAAGAGCACCAGGGCATTGCAGAGATATGCAGGGATGTTGGGTTGGTGGCTGAGAAGAAGTAGAGGGAGTTGTGAAAGACAATGGATATTGTGGTTGATACCCTATTTTCATGCTTCCTGTTAGCATTTCTGCAACAGTGCTAGTGTGATATGGCTGAGCTCATGTCCTTCTGTGGAGAGGAGATGTCAGCAATAGCTCCAGAATTTCTCCATAAAGAAATTAGATAGAAATGACTGAAGACAGTTTGCCCCAAACAGATCTAGTACCCCAGGGCTTCCTCCCAGTGGTACTGCTCTTAATAGTCCCTCATTTGTTTGGACAGGACATCTTTCCACAGATCAGGATGTCAATCTCACCCTTTAGAAATTCTCTGCCACTTTCAGCACTTGCAGATTTTGGAGCCATCTAAGGAACAAGGTGGTCAGCTTCTCAAACTTGTTTGAATGCAGATTTTGAAAGTATAGTATAGATGATGTGCCTCAATGCAGTTTGCTGGGATCCCCTGACACCACACAGCTTCATTTTAACGTGAAGTAAGAAACAAACCATTCAAACTGACTCACATAGGTGGAAGACATCCATGGCACCATCCCAGGCCCAGGGTGAAGGAAGGCAGAAGTGGGGCTCACATTATCTCAGCTCTGATTTAAGGAACAGATGCTAACAGTTGTCCGTGTTGTTTGTGGACAGTGAAGATGGGCTTTCTGCCCCTGATATTTTACAGTGTTTTCACTGCTAGTTTTGCTGCGTTCTTTAAACACCTGATGTGAGGAAGCAGGTAGTTCACATAAGGTATATTGAACCTTGTTAATTAGATGAAGTATATTGAGAGGATTGATTTATTCACCATGTTAAATAACCACGTATATGCAAAACTCTCTGTTTTCTGACTGGGAACATGAGGACCTGTGTTGATTGCTTGCTGATTTTTTTAATACTTGAGTGAAACCTTTTGGCGAAGACATAGCCTCTTCTCTGCTTTTCATTTCTGTTTTTCACAGTTAAGCAGATAGCAATGCACACTTAACAACAACACAGAACTTTATTAGGCTTAGAGGCATGTGCAAGAAACAGCTTTAGAAAAATATTTCCAAGATGTGCTAATCATTTGCAAGAAGTAAATATATTATGACAGAGTTTCAAATGACATGCAAACCTAAATTTCCCCATTAGAGTGGACATATGTCAAATTTTCATATAAAAAGAATTGAATATATATACATTGTAATAGCAGATAGCTGCTGTCCTTGATGCTTATATTGCACTGATCCTTTCAGGCTGACAGTCTGTGAGTGGGTGGAGCTCCATGCAATCAAAGCATGACTGCTCCTGAGGGGTAAGGGCTCCACAATGGAGCACTTCCACTGGGTCTCTGCAAGATAGCACCACCAGCACCAAAGCTGCCTCTGGCAGGATTTATTTGCATGATTTGGTCCTGCAGGACTGGACTTCTGCACTTCTTCCATTGACTACTAATATATGCAAACACCGAATTGAGTTCCAGCTCAGTCTGCTAGAGACTTCTTACTCTTTGATACATAAAGTGAATAATGCCTTTTTGCCCTCTGTCCTTTTCACTTGAGAAAAAGTAATTCCTGACACAAACCCACATTTACATGATGCCATCATTCAGCCCTACCAATTTTGTACTATTCCTCCTTAAAAATGGAAAAACTGACTGACTTTGATACAATAGTGTCTCTATTGCTAGAAGGAAGGATGTGACAGCATCCTGAGATATGGCAACTCCAAAATGCTGCAAATCTACTGTCTTCTCTTAGTTTTGGGGAGAACATCTTTATCAGCCAGCTGGTATAAAAGACAGTTCAGCACAGCAAAAAGGAAATACTAAGAATTCAGCAACAATTTTGAAGCTAAGCACCCATCTACATTATGACACAGAGACCAGCAGGAAGTATTTGGTACTTCTCATCTCACATTTTTTGCAGCATTCTGCCTATCCACATATTTCAGAAAAAAACCCACTCTGAAATGAAAACAAGAGTGAAGAGAAGTTGCAAACAAGAATAAATAAGAAACAGGACAATGACACCTTGAGGCTCTCAATTACTAGAACAGATTTCAGTAAGTGTCTTGGAATGATCTAGCTGTTTGTCTAGACTTTCTAAGACAGGTTATTCAAGGGCACACACAGCCTTTGCCAGGACTAAGCTCTGCACCGTGTGGCTCTCAACCAGCTGTGGAGCTGGAGGGCTCTGCTCTCTTCCTGGCTGAGATCCTCCATCACCCCATGCAGTAAATTTGGGCTTCTTCATTCTCTGTATGTCAACTTCTAGTCATGTTCCACTCCTAAACAAAACACTTGCATCAACACAGGAGACAACTGCAACATTATTCGTTATATCATTGCATAAAGCACCATAGTTGCATCAAACCACAGGGGAAAGAATCTTTTTGGGAGAATTCTGCAAGTGTAAGTTGAAGCCTGTTGACTTCCTTGCTGGCAAAACTACTCTTGTTCGTGGCTTTTATTCCTGGCAGGTGCTTTTGGAGCTGGGTCTTTAAATCTGGCAGTGCAAACAGCTGCAGCCTGTGGTGGCCCTTTTGTAATATCTTTTTGCTTTCCTCTCTTTCCATGGACAAATCCCAAAACTATGTGTCTTTATCCTTATTGCTGACATAATGGTGCATCCTTCCAAGAATAATAAAAGCAGTCAGGGAACACAATAGCTGGACTTCTGGCCAAATATTTTGTAAAATACCACGAGTATTTTAGGATTAATGACCTGTATGCATTTGACAGTCAGGGGCATTGTGTAATTCTCTGTCTTTTCATTTTTGCTTCTGTTTTAAATGGTGTAAACATTCCTTATGTACAGAGGAATATTATTACCATGATAACTGGTTTCTCTGTTATGGCTGTTTTCCCAGGTCCATCCAGCTTCCTAAGGTGATTAGTGCATTCCACATGTTTCATGAACTCTAAATGTGTATTTAAGCCATTAAAATAATGTAATTTTTTTTCATTTTAAGATTTTTGGTTTAAACCTTGGTGATAAATTAGCCATGAACAGATCAGGAAAATTATTATTTTCTTCAGTCTAAGCAAGTTTTAAGGTCACCACTGACAATTGGGCCAATATAATTGTTTAATAGACTTTTGAGAAGAAGGATGTGGGTGCAGAGGGAAAAAGCTTCATTGCCAGGCTTAATGAAACTACTACTCATTCAGTGCATGTGTTTATATGCTGCAAATGGAGTAACCCTTGTGGAAGGCAAGAAGGTTGTTCAGAATGTTTGTATTTTCAAACATAGCGTACAGCAATTAAGAGGGTGAAAAGCTTGCTAAGTACTGAAGTCATTTGATCACATGTACAAATTAAGTCAAAGGCAACGGAAAAACTTAGAAAAATAGTACTGGGAGAGATGATAAAAGAAACCATTTAGGAAATTGCTCCTAACAATTCTAATCTCATTCATCATTGTTACTCAGGCAAAAACAACTTATGCAACAAGACTGTTAAGAGGTGAACAACAGGTAGATTGAAAAATAAGACAATAGAAATTTTGATATAGTTTGGAAGAGTAAATGGAGGGGCTTAACAACTATCAGGAGAGATTCACATTGAGAGTTCTTTGCCATACCAATAAGTTCTGAATGTTGAATGTGTGCTGAGAGTTAAGAATAAGCAAACATTTTCTTGAAAACATATCTTGTTCCTTTTTGCTGATTTTGATGTGCCAAGAAAGGTAAATATATTTCTTTTCTCAGAAAAGGACTGCCCATATGGGCCTAACTTTCAATCACTACAGTGAGAAATGCAACAAATCTATAACTCTATTTTTGGAATATCTTGGTATATGTATAGGTGCAAATGCAGAGATCAAAAATTCAAACACTATGCAAACACAAGCTTGTGTATATTGATGTAGGATCTTTTAATCAATGCAAATGCAGACCTGCAGAGGGTTGTACATGCAGGTTTTGGATGTCACAGCTGCCTGCAGTTAAATAATTGTGCATTGAAATAACTACACTGGTGTCTGCATATATGTGAAGCACTGCTCCTGAATGCAGAAGACTGTGCTAAGTAGACTTCATCTGTACTGATCCAATACTATTTGGTAATGAATTTGCATTGAACAGAATGGCACAAAGCATAGATGGTATTGGACTGATCTACTGCAATATGCTGATCTTGAAAAAAATCACTCCAAACCTTTGTTTCAGTTCATGAAAAGAATTTACATCAGCTGTCATAGCAACTGCCTGGTTTAGGTAGCCACAAAGTATGAAAAGAGAATAGTCCATCTTAGTGGGCTTCATGGAAAGGGAAGAATCAGAAATGAAAGCTAATATGAGGAAAAAAAGGAAATAAATAGCCACTCAGACAACACACCCAGACCATTTAAATTAGATATATATTTATCTGTATAATTTCTCACTTTTTTTGACCATTGATATAGCTTGTACAAATATAGCTTTGGGCATTTTATTTCCCTATATGTGGTAACACTGTGAAATTACTTAAAAAGAAAGTACTTCAAAGATTTATTATTATTTTTCCAGTATAATGATGTTGGGATATCTGTTGTACGAGGTATTGATGCAGAAGATAATAGTCTTTGTTTTAAGGCAGTGACAGACTGGTGATGTGAAGATACAGATGCCTTAATTCCAGACAGTATAATCTGCGGAATGAAGCCCTAAACAAATAAATTTCTTTCTGTCATCCCTACTATTTTACCTCTCATACAGAAGTCCAAGATAAATGTGTGAGAATCACTGCAGTCTTCCTGTGTTTTGACAAAAATATGCAACTTTGCAAAGGCAAGAACTTTGTCCTGACCAGAAGCAGGGAAAGCACAGGGTGAGGAGAACCATTTGTCACACAGAAATTGTGAGGTATGTTTGCATATAAACTTTTAATTAAAACTGCTACTCTTACCCTACTGCTGGTGGAAGCCATAAGGGTGACAAATTAGCTCACTTGCAACCCAAACAGTATGGGTGCTAACTGCTAGAGATTATGAAGCAATATTAAGTCTGGAAGAAATCTGGTTTATGATCTTGCATAGGGATCCATGTAAATGATCCCATTTTTTAACACAGCTGTCCCAGTTCTCAGAAATACTGTGATGGTAAAGCCAGCAAGGCTTGCAGTTACCCATGTACTTACAGATTTGGCTCTAACTTGCAGTGATAATGCAAGCATAGGTCCTGGTTAGCTCTCTAGCAAGTTTTCTGCTGGCAAATGCCTGTTCAGCTCAGAGTTTCACCAGGGCTTGGCAGGAGAAAGGGGCGTCACTGCAAGACATGCACCAGAGCTCTCTCCCTTGCCTGCATGATGCTGACCCGAGGGTCTCATGGGGCTCTCCAGAAAAAGCATTGGCCAGGGTGGGCAAGGGCAGGATGGCCAAAGGAGGCAAATGTCTCTGACCTACTGCTGCTATTGCTCAGGGGAGAGGAGATTCTGCTCCCCAGCACCAAGAATTGCCACTGCACTCTTTGGGCTGTTATTACATAGTTTCACAATCAAAGTGGGAGCCAAAGAGGAACGTTGGTCCTGTCAGAGGTTACAGGACAAATCAACACAGGAGATGGGAAGACACTTACTCCTCAATAGGAGTCTATTGATTTTTTAACTGCTGGGCACATTTGGCTGCTAAAAGAGTCATAGGGCTCAAATGAGCTACAAGAAAAAAAAAAATCATAGCACACTTCAAAGTTGAGTAATTTTGGCTATGCATCTTACCACCCCTATGATTTCTTTTCTCAATTATTTTAATGGAAGATGGTGAGAAGTTATGTAGAGAATAAGAAATGGGATTTTGTCTTCAGCAGTGGGACATGGATTGTGAAGGAGTGCAGAAAAATAACTCCTGGTCATTCACTGAAACAAGAAGGATGTCAATGTGTTGGCCAAACACAGACATCTTGACTTACTTGGGTGTCTCACCTAGTTTTCAGCTGCCACTCCAGGGTGAAGCACAACTCCCATGGGTCCCCTGACTTCTCTTCTGGCCTTGTTTATCATCTCAGAAATGTATGTAAATGAAAATAAAGCTGCATTCAAGAAATGGTGCTCTGTTACAGTGCAGGCTGTTTCAGATCTATAAACCAGTCAGGTTTGGTATTGCAATGTAGTTAGTTCTCATTATTAGTTATGTCTGCACCTTCTGTGCTTTGGGATTTAAGTGATCACTTGAGTTCACTTGAACTTTCATGAACAATAGTGTGTGCAAAATTCAAATGGCTGGAAAAAACACTTCCTTTCTTTTAGTTCATCTGTCATATTTGTGGGTCAGGCTGATCTTGGAAATGGATTGGTGCAGCTGGTCTGATTGGGAAAGAAGGAAAGATTTAACTACTAGAGATACTGATTATATCATCTGGAGGAAAGAGGCTTTCTTTCTCCAGAAACTATTAATCTCTGTTTTAAGCTAATCTCCTTCTAAGAGGCCTAATATGTTTGAGGAACTATAACTAGAGCAACTGAGATAGAAATGGGACATCTTCTCCTTTTCTATCAAATTTAAATCATGTCTAGAGAATTATGCATAAATGGGAAATGATTCAATTTCAGTAATTGAGTGACTCATAGCTCATAACGAGGGGTCTTCCTCTGACCCTCCAGAGGTCAAAATCTATGGGACTGTTGGGAGCCTGAGAGCTGAGAAGGGCTTCTCAGTGCTAGGAGAACACCTTAGCCACAGAGAAGTGATTTTTGCCTTATAATTTAAGATTTAACTGTCACCAAAACTGTGGACAGAAATTTTTGAATCCTCTAACAGGCTGTAGAACTGTTATTAAATAAAGCACATTAAAAAAAATTAATTTTGGAGAATATGGCAAGATTTTTAAAACTTCATAATTTTCAGAAGTCAGTGGCAATGTGTAATTTCATCTGAATTTGGATCAAGATCTTACTGTGTTGAGATTATGTTATTAAAAATGTAATTTCTGCACCTCAAGAATATGTCTCTGCCAGAGGACAGCCTTGCCTCATGCTGTGCTGTTTTTTTTGCTGGTCTGGAGTCTCCCCCAAATGCAGCTCAGCACCATTCCACCCCGCTGGGGTCTGTTACCAAAAATTGCTCCACCAGTTCCTGCTGCCAGGAAGGAGAAAATGTAGGTCACCATCTTCCTCTTTGATCTGCGGAATGCAGAGTTGCTCATTTCTGCTGATGTGAGTGTAATGCCTACTTAATTATAGAATCATATGTCACCCTAGTCTTCTTTAATTAACCTAGAATTTGTAACATAAGGAAGGCATTCTGAAATTGTAAACTGGGCTCAATCCACAGTGAAGTGCCTTTTCCCAGGAAAACCAAGTATCACCCAGAAAAAACCACAAATATCATTAATTCTGAATACTATCTGCTCATGTATGTTGTGGTACTTCAGTTTTTCAGCTTCTGTCATATCTCTTTGGGGGTGGACATCACTTTCCTATCAAAATCTATACTGATCTCCAGAGTAAATGCTCTGCTGTGTTAGTTGCCTATTTAAAATGTTTATGGTCTTGTATTTCTTCTTTTAGGTGTGCCTGTGTGAAGTATCTGTCTGGCATTATATGTCTAAAAATATGAGAAAACTAAAACCTGTGATTTTTAGACTTTTGGCAGCATTATGGCTTGGAGTGAGAACATAATGCAATGGAGTGAGATTACTGATTTGAGATGTACAAGACTATAACTGATGTGCAATTGGTTATGTATGTAGGTGTAGAGAGGATAAATATATATCTCATGGCACTGAACTGCTTCTGTAGGCAGACTTCCAAAGGGGCAATTTGTGAAAGACTGTTCCTGACAAGATGTGATATGGGCAGGTACACACAGGGCTGGAAGGGGTACTGACTGTGCTACCCTGTGAGTTTGCTGCCATCCTGTCACTGTGCTCTTCTTTTGGGTCTTGGATGCTGGCAGAAAGCTCCCTTAGCTGTCTCATAAACACTTGTCCAAATAATGCATTTTCACCTGCAGAGGTATCATTTCAGCAGCATCATAGACATTTATTTGTTGGATCAGGGTCATATACTTCCTTAAAATCTCTGAGAGTAATGAGTACAGATGAATTAATGAGTACAAAGAATTACTTTATGTACTCTTAGCATTCAGAACAGATAAACTTCATAAGTTTTGGAAGTGCTGCTTCATTCTGTCACAGATCCACAATTGTGTGAAATGTGTGCCTGGATCTCACTTGAAATCAGGAGGAATTTGGAATTCAGCCATCACTTCAGCTATTTTCTCCATATCTCCATATGTTTCGCATAGTGATAGAGGTTTCAAACTCTCCTCCTACATTTCTGTCTCTGAAAATTACCACTCCAAGAAAGCTGCCATCTCTTCCCTAATTGAGAAGGATCAACATGGAGGAGCAGGTATGAGCTGCTGGTGTGATCTGCATGTACAGCCTTCTGATGCAGAAGGTCCTTAGTCAACAGCTCTGTGGACCCCATCACCATAACTGTGTGAACATTGCCTGGAGGCTAAAGGTTACCAGGAGCCAGTGAGGAAGAGAGGGCACATGTGTCCATCTCCAAGAGTTCCATGAGAGACTGTGTTGGTGCTGCCTTCTGAGGCACAGGCCAGGTCTGGTCACAGATCTCCCAAAGCAAGTGCACTCTAGGCACCACACATCTGCAGCCTTTCCTGGACACAGGGATTATGTGAAACAGGGATGGCCCTGATGGCCTAGCAGTGAGAGAGGTGGATGGAGAGAAGGGTGAGTTTGTTTTAGAGGAGCTGGTTCAGTTTGGATCACAAATTACACGACGAAGGTCAGCCTGCCTACAAGCTGAAGATCCACCTGAAAATTTGCTCATTCAGAGGTCCTCAGGGTGGGATATAGCTCTGAATCAGTTGCAAGTCCAAAGTAGACCATGATAAAGGAGATGCTGCATTTTCCTGACCAATTGTCTTTATATAGTCTTTGTATAGTCCCACAGCAGACAATCTGCCCCATGGGTCTGCAACCTGAAATAATATTATTTTCACTTCAGCAGAGCTCTAAAATTAACTCACAATTCATGACAACACTATTGTCTTTCTTATGTTAGCTATTAAATAAGAATATTTTTCACTGGAGGTTTATTTTGCCAAAAACCTTTGAAATTAATTGCATCAGTGAACTATAACATAGGTAAATCTCCATATAAATTATTTGATACAGAATTAAAAAATAACAAGACAGCAAATCTGGAAGAAATTACTTACTCTTGGATTAGATTTGAGAGCCCTCAGGTGACTCAGTTGATCTGCCAGAAAATGTAAATTTTAAAACCAGGCCAACAAAAAGCAGAATACACTCTCAACCTAAATCAAAAGCTATGCCTGAATGTTTAACACCAAGTTTTAGCATATTCTCAGCTATGACTGATTGAGGTTTTTGCTGTTCTGCACTGCTCTGGGGTCTCTTTTAATTAATATCAAACACTGTGGAACAGAAGGAAATACATTTAAAAGGAAATTTTTAATTTTCCTCCAGCTGTTATTGCTAGATGTGCCATATTTTTGACTACTGATTATTAATAGAATTCTACACCAAAATTCCAATGCTGCTCCATTACATATCTTAAGACGCAGAAGTGGTCTGGAAATGAGAGCTCAGGTCTGGACTACTAGATTATTCATCAGTCTCTTCCATGGTGTGACCTTGGGAGGCTGCCTCAATTTCCCTGTCCCTCAGTTAAGCTAATAGCCTCTTGTTTCCTATGGCTGCCATGAGCTTCAATTAATAACTCAGAATTATCTCAGGTCTGCATGGGGTTTTTGGGGGGATTTTTTGTGCTGTAAACTCAAGTGCACAACTTTCATCATACAATGTCTGGGAAGGGAGGTTTCAGCATCAGAAAGGAAATTTCCCCAGTCCCTGCAGGCTTGGAGAGGGCAAGAGAAGAGACTGACTTTCAGACAAGAGGTCTGCTGTGCAGAAAGCCAGAAAAGTGATGAGCATTGCCTGACAGCTGTCCCTGTAGCTGAGCGCCCTGTATGAGCAGGAACCTGTCTGCCATGTGGGGACAGATGCTTTTCATTTTGTGAAACTTCAGCAAAGCACAATGCATAATATCCACACTGAAAGGACATACATATGCAAAATGTGAGAAGTGTGAAAGAGAAAGGAGAAAGGTAAAGTGTATTTTTCAATTATGGGTAAATAATCAGCAATTTTATGAAACATGTAGGTGGTGCTTGTGCAATTATCTGTGCCCTGTGCACCCACAAACATAAGAAAATTTGTTTCTGAAATCACTGGTGTCCTAAACCAGACTTTGTAAAAGATACAAAATGAATATGGGTTTCTGAGATCCGATACCAAGTTTTGAGGACAGAATCACACAGGAGACTGGAGTCATGGCCAGAATCTGAACACTTCATTATGTTGTGCCATTTCCTAAATAAAAAGCAGTTAAAATGCATGAACTTGTCCTGTTCCACTACAGTGTAGCCATTAAGCTTCTCTTTGTACATTAGGGTACTATTTGGCAAACAGAATATTTGAGCTAGTTGTGCAAAAAGACACCACAAGGCCATACACAGGCCCTGAATGTCCAGAGTTCTGGTGAGTTTATGAAGGTTTTGTATCTATAAATACTGTAAGCCAGATTTATACTCAAGAGTACATTATCTGTATTACACTATTAGTATAAAAGCAAAGCATTCATGGTGTGACCACTAGCAGAGTTGCCCCCCAAACTGGAATAAAAACATGAGTGGAGTTTTTCTATGACATCTAGTCTACAGACAGATTTTTTTTGTTTGGTTGGGGTTTTTTTGTTGCTGTTGTTTGTTTGTTTGTTTTGTTGTTTTTTGTTTGTTTTGGGTTTTTTGGTTTTTTTGGTTTTTGTAGGGTTTTTTGGTTTTGGTTTTGGTTTTGGTTTTTTGGTTTTTTGGTTTGTTTGTTTTTTGTGCACCAGCATTAGCTGGGAACCTTTCAATGCCCTTGACTGAAAAAATCCAGGGAGCTAAAACATGCAGACTCAGGAACATGGAATCAGTTTCCTAAGAGGTCACTGTTTAGGTTGGAAAGATTGACACAAACAATGGAACCTTAACCTGGATAATCTATATTTCAAGTGCAAGCACTATAGAACAGTGGGCAAGCCAGGAAAACAGCAGGGCTTCTAAGATTGCTTGTGTGAGATAACATTAAGGCCATGGAAAAATCCTAGCAGAAAAGAAGGGATGAAGAAGCAATGTGCAAAAACTTCTCTCAAAGGCCAAGAATCTGGAAAAATGATAGAACATATGCCGTTTAATCTAAGCAAAGTAAAGGGAAGTTGGACAGGGTCTGAGAAGAGCTGACATGCCCATGAGAAGCCTGAAGTAGAGATACCATGAAAGAGGACTTTCAGGGGAAAATTCTCAGGTGAGGATGTACATGGAGATTTTTCAGGCTGATCCTGTATCTTATTTACTGGCAAAACCAGTTTGGAATTGTTTAGATTTTCTAGTCAAAGATCATCCTGGTAGCTCCTCACATAACCCAGTGCCATCCTTTTTGCACTTTTCCTCTACATTAGGAAGAATTTCTTCACTGAAAAAGCTGTCAGGCACTGGAACGAGCTACCCAGGAGGTGGTGGAGTCAGCATTGCCTGGAAGTGTTCAAGAAACAGCTGGGTGGGACATTTAGTGCTATGGTTTAATTGACATCGTGGTCTTTCATCAAAGGTTGGACTCAATGACCCTGGAGGTCTTTTCCAACCTTAATGATTCTAGGATTGTTGACCTCACCCATTTCTATTTTTGCAGACGTTCAGATAAAGTCTGAACTTTGTGGCTTTCATTCTTCACTTAATGCCTTTTGCTGAAGAGTGAGATTAAACATGAAGAAGTGTAGGAAGGAGAGCTTTGAGTCATGGAGTGGAAGCAATGAGTTATGTTGAGACAGCAGTGGTGAGACCAAGAGATAGATGCCCTAACTCTCCTACCTCCTGCATAAGGCAACAGTCAGGCTCTCCATGGGAAGGGTCCACATTTGCAGCTGGTATTTAGTCTTAGGAGAACACTGAAATCCCTGTGTGCTCTGTGTTCACAAATAAGAGATCAGCCAGTGCTGTAATATATAATGTCTGAGGCTCTTTATCATCTTCAGTTTTTATTTCTGCTGTGCAGCATTATACGAAATGTATTGGACTGGCATCTTTGTCTGTGAACATTCAAAACTTTATCATCCTGTGCAACCAATCTCTAACAGGTCAGTTGCTCTTCAGTTTTATGATCCTCTCTTAGACGTGAGAGTTTACATAGAGTCAAAGAATAATTTAGGTCGGAAAAAACCTTTCAGATCATCAAGTCCATCTGTTAAAAAAAGACAGTTCTTCACATCTCATCTCATTACTAATGCAGAATGGAATTTTCCAGATAATCTGCTCAAATGATCAAATGAAAAACATTAATTTTTACAACTTGCTCATTATTTAAAGTGCTTTCTCTGTTTCCTCCTAGGGCTCCTGTGTCTAATGTATAGAGCTCTTGCAGATATTGGTTTATTTGCAGGCTGTATCTATGTTCATTAGAGACAGTGAAAAAACAAGAGACTGTATGGACATTATAACAGCAAAGGGATAAGTCATATGTAAAAAAAAGCCCCAAAATTCTGCATAGCGGGAGGGAAAATTTTGAAGATATTGCAGACATCTAAAAGCAGAAACCACCTAGGCATTCAATACTTCTAAAAGCTTGTAGTACTTTAAAAAAATATCTACCCGCTCCTTTGCCACATCCAAAGAGAGGATCAGCAAGATGAAGATAGAGGACTTTATCCACTCTTACATTAATCTAAAGAGAAAGAAGTCTATGACATCTAGGCTGTGTAAAGCCAAGTTTTAGATCTGTCATTGATGTCTGTTCAAAGAGTTGTTGCTGCATTCCAGCACAGGAGATTACATGGCACATGGCAGCAGCTGTCCCCCTCCCAGTGCAATGCAATCAGAAAATGCCCATGGTGATATTTAGTTAGCTATTAAATTCGATTTAATTTTCATAGCGCTGCATCTTTGTGAGCTGGCTGTGCCCACGGATGTGAAAGAAATTGTGAGCAGAGTTGGAACAGCTCAGCAGGGGAAGCTGTAATAGCCTGAACCTGGGAAGGAATGGACAGGGCCTGGTGTGTCCCTCCCAGTGCTAGGCAGTAAGCAGTCTCACAAAGGATACAGCCATCTTCCCAACCTTGCTGGGCTGTAAGAACATGCAGCAATGAAGAGGAATGACTTCAGGAAAACATAAAGTCAGAACCTTAATTTCAGACATCTCAAAAGTCAGCACTGGGAACTGGGGCTCAGGAAGAGTGGCAAGAGCCCATCTGAGATGCAGAAGGCAGTGCAGGATAGCTGGAGGCTGAAATCCTGGTGATGCTGGTGTGGACAGCAGGACATACCTGTAAATTCAGTGGGAGACAATTTCAGCCCAGGCAAGGAACAAGGATGGTGAGCCCAGCAAGTGTGGAGCTGCCAGCAGAGCTGGGCAGTGTCAGGTGGGCAGGAGGAGAGCTGTGCTGCTGCAGCTCGGCCCCCAGTGGCTCTACCCTCAATAGCTGGATGTGCAGCATCCTATCATATATCTATCTCTAAATTAATTCAATTAAATGGGCCTAATGATACACAAATTGGCATATGGCTCTATTTCTATTTCTGTTCTCAGTCCAAGTAAAACATGTTATTACATTTCAGGGAAGGTTTTGACTTTAACCTCTAGAAATCAGAATTGTAATGATTTCCAGCTATTGTAGCCTTGTCTTTCTCAAGAGCTGTACAGGAATTGAGAAGCAGTGTTTGCACAGGAGACCTGTGGATGTTTGGGACATGAGGAAGGTGACAAGTGCAGCAAACACTTGTCATGGTGAACACATTTCTGCTTCCTAAATTTCAGAACTCCTCATCAGAAATGAAGACATTTTTAGGAGTTTATTCTACATACGACCACAGGGTAAGAGCAAGATCTTGCCTCCTCACTGAGACCAGGCAAATTCTGTCATAAGTAGGTATCATCTGTTTCAGATGAAAGTCCAGCACTCAGCCTAGTAGGAAGGACATGATTTCTGACATTCCCATATATGAGGTTATATCCTTCAGCCTTCCAAAAACTATTTGTGTAAGCCTGGGGGAAGCCTTGTTCATCTGGAGTGGAGATTGTAAATATTGTGCAAGGGAAAATTATGCTTAACTGAAAAATAGTGGAAGTGAAGAGTGAAAGTTAAAAAAATCCCATATACACTTGCATCATCCTACTCTAATTTATCTAATATGTATCTGCCAAAACTGTCTTTCTCAGCTGTCAGTCTAAACTCATCTCTATGAATATTATTTTCCTCTGATTATATTCAACTCTGTTATATTCAACTTTTTTCCCTTTCACCAGTGCAGCACAGTTCTTCTCTGTGGATGCCTCCTATTCTACACATATTCTCTGTAAGTAAAGATATGCTGGAATGGCTCTTCAGTTCCCTAGCTGCCATAAATGCTTTTTGTCCATTTTGATGGAGAAAGAACTTAGAACTCCAGGTCACAAAGTTGTTTGTGCCTCAGTTATTCCTCCATAACACCAAAGAAAAACCCATTTAAAATGTCAGAGGACTTGCTTTTATGTCTATGCTCAGATATATGTCTGTATCTAAATAGAACAAATCTTTCTCTCACAAAACAAGTGTATTTTATCTTCTTTTGGACATAAGCTACTTGGTGAAGAAAGTGCTGTTGTGACACAGATCAGAGAGTGTTACTGATGGAAGATAAATCCTAAATAATAGATTAATAATACAAAAATGGGGAGATGAAATTGTGCTACCTGAAAAAGCCTTTTTTTCCACCCAATGAATTTTCTTTTTCTTCAAAACACACTAGTTATTTCTTTCAGAAAAAATCAAGAAAATTGATTTGAAGTTAAATACTGAAACCAGAGTATTTTTCCTTACAGAGTACCTATAAACTAATTTGGAATGTAAAATTTTACAATTATATAGTTCTATAGCAATATATGTTAAAATTTCTAATGAAAATTGTTTAAATCTAAATTGTGAGTGTACCTGGAAATATTTTTTTTCTCCAAGAAAAGGTGCTAAACATAAACATGACGAAAACTCTGCCTTCTTCCCCTTATAATTAGAAATACAAGACATCACTCTTGACGAATCTCTCTTGATGATATTTGAGCAGTCTTTTGAATTCAAAGAGGTCCCAGCTGATTGGAAGCTGGCAAACATTTCCCTGATTTTCAAGAAGGGCAAGAAGGAGGAGCCCAGAAACTACAGGCCTGCCAGTCTCTCTTCAGTGCAAAGTTAAGGAAAATATTATTCTGAGAGGTATTGAAAAACCCCTGAAAGACAATGCAGTCATAGGTCACATCCAGCATGGCTTCATGAGAGGAAAGTCCTGATATCAAACCTGATTTCCTTTCATGTCAGGTAACCCACCTTGTTGATCAAGGGAAGCCAGTTGAAATAATCTTTTTGGATTCCAGTAAATCTTTTGATATCGTCTCTCAGAGGATCCTTCTGGATAAACACAGCTGGATAAACACATCATGGGATGGGTGAGCAACTGGCTGATGGGTCAGGCACACAGGGTTATAGTGAATGAGGTGACATCAGACTGGCAGCCTGTCACTCATGGGGCTCTGCAAGGCTTCATCTTGGACTCTGTGCTGTTCAACATCTTCATAAATGACTTGGGCACAGGACTGCAAGGGATACTGAGCAAGTTTGCAGATGATACAAAACTGGGAAGAGCTGTTGACTCCCTCATAGGCAGGGAGGCCCTGCAGAGAGACCTTGACAAATCAGGACTGGGCCGTTTCCAACAGTGTGAAGATTAACAAGGGCAAGTGCCGCACCTGGGATGGGGCAACTCTGGATGTGTGTATAGACTGGGGAATGAGTTGCTGGAAAGCTGCACTGTGCAAAGGGACCTGGGGGTCCTTGTTGATGGCAAGTTGAACATGAGTCAGCAGTGCCCTGGCAGCCAGGAGGGCCAACCCTGTCATGGGGGACATCAGGCCCTGCATCGCCAGCGAGGCAAGGGAGGGGATTGTCCTGCTCTGCTCTGCAGCGGGGTGGTCTCATTAAATATTTTGTGCAGTCCTGGGTGACACAATGTAAGATATTATGCTATTAGAGAGCATGCAAAGGAGAACAACAAGAATGGTGAAGGGCCTTGAGGGGAAGCCATATGAGGAGGTTGAGGTCACTAGGTTTGTTCTGTCTGGAAAAGAGGAGACTGAGGAGAGACCTCATTGCAGTTACAACTTCCTCAGGAGGGGAAGAAGAGGGGCAGGCACTGATCTCTTTGGTGACAGTGACAGGACCCAAGGGAATGGCCTGAAGTTGTGTCAGGGGAGGTTTAGGTTGGATATCAGAAAAATGTTCTTCACCCAGAGGGTGGTTGAGCACTGGAACAGGTTCCCCCAGGAAATGGTCACGGCATCAAGCCTGACAGAGCTCAAGAAGCATTTGAATGTTCTCAGGTACATGGTGTGACTCTTGAGGATGGTCCTGTGCAGGGCCAGGAGCCTCCTGGTGGGGGTCCTTGTGGGGCACTTCCCATATAGCATATTCTGTGATTCTGTTTCTGGGGAAGTTGTTGAGTATCGCTGAGATGATAATGAAGCACAGTTTCAGTTGCAGTATCCAATGGGAACACAATAACTTCCATGCTTTATCTCCCCATTCCCTGAAATTTATGGCATCTTGGGTAATTCAGCTTGTGCTGGGTGAAGAGGTTCAGCTGAGTTAATAAATGCTACCCTCACTTTCTTCAAGCAGTGCATTGAAATTTACTTCCCTGAAGCACATCAGGTGTGATGAACAGCATTTGCTGTTTCTAATGGCTTTGTTTAAAGGAATAAAATGGGTCTCAGAAAACTTACATTTTCCATGCCAGGCCTGTTGTTCCATGAAAAAGATCTCAGTGCTAAAAGGAGACAGGCAAGATGCAGGGCTATTCTGCACAATTCAGTAGTGCTCTCGCCTCCATTGGTTGGAACTGACATAAAACCATGACTAGCTGTCACATTGATGAGACACACCCCTATGGTCCTGGTTAATAGGTCTTAAAACCACCCTCCCCTTTAAAAACCCCAGATCAAACATGTCTGGCTATGACTGTCAGAGGAGATAGGACTCCTCTAAGGGAAATTCAAGAATGAAGATGGTATGGGTGCACTATTTGCCCATCCACTGCTCATTTTGTCTTTGCTGCATCTAGAAGGTGTCCTAATTGGAGAGCAGTGACAAATGTCATTCCTGAGGGGTTGGCATTGGGACTGGCACTGTTTGACATTTTTGTCAGAGACATGTACAGTGGGATCCAGTGCACCCTCAGCAAGTTTGCCATAGACACCAAGCTGTGTGGTGCTGTTGAAACTCTGAAGGGAAGGGATGCCATCTAGAGAGGCCAGGTCAGGGTGGAAAGGTTGGCCCTTGCAATCCTCATGATGTTCAGTGAGGCCAAGTGCAAGGTCCTGCACTTGGGTCAGAGCAATCCCAAGCACAAATACAGGTTGGGCAGAGAATGGATTGAAAGCAACCCTGGGGAGAAAGACTTGGGAAAGTTGTTGGTTGACAAGAAGCTCAACATGAGCCAACAATGTGTGCTTGTGGCCCAGAGAGCCAAATGTGTCCTGGGCTGCATCAAAAGGAACATGACTAGCAGGTCAAGGCAGGTGATTCTCTGCTACTTTGCTCTCATGAGGCCCCACATGGAATGGTGCATCCAGCTCTGTGGACCTTAAAATAACAAGGATATGGACCTGTTGGAACAAGTCCAGAGGAGGGTCATGAAGATGATCAGAGAGCTGGAGCACCTCTCCTGTGAACAAAGGTTGAGTTGGGGTTGTTCAGTCTGGAGAGGAGAAAGCTCTGACCTGACCTTATAGCAGCCTTGCCTAAAGGGCCCTGCAAAAAAGCTGGAGAAGGACTTTTGACTTTCAATAGGGGCATGCAGTGATAAGACAAGGGGCAATGGCTTTAAACTGAAAGAGAGTCAGTTTAGATTTGGTACAAGGAAGAAATTCTTTACTGTGAGGGTGGTGAGGCACTGGAACAGGTTGCCTGGAAAAACTGTGGATGCCTCATCCCTGGAAGTCTTCAAGACCAGGCCTGGATGGGGCTTTGAGCAGCTTGGTCTAGTGGAAAGTGTGCCTGCTTGTGGCACGGTAGCAGGGTGTTGGCACTAGCCAATCTTTATGGTCCCTTCCAACTCAAACCACCCTGGGATTTTATGAATTTATGATTCTAACAGTGGTTGTGTGTTCCCACTAAGCTTTGCTTTTGAGGCAGCAAATAGCTCAAAAAGGTAAAGGTCACCCTGTTGTTATGACAAAAACCTTGGTCCATTTGTTTCATTCACAAGGTCCCATATTTGAGCTGTTGACTTTGCTGCATCTTAAATCTCTGAGATCATATGAGTGATGTCTTTTCTCACCATGGGCAAACCCTGTGTGCCCACTTACATACAGATATGGAGATATCCACCACAAAAGTATGACTTGTTGGTGAGAACTTTGACTGTCCTCTAGGCTGACCTTAGCTAGTAAAGCTTGGCACTTTTCTAGAAGCATTTCTGGGGATATGAAGCCAAGATGGTAGCTCAATTTCTGACCATTTTCCTGCTTCCCCCAGTCCCTCTGTGTGAGCTGCTCCCTCTGGCACCAACCAGTGCTAGTAAGGTGGAGGGAATGTTTCCTTGTGTCTGCAAGAGCTGCTTACCACTTGCACCAGCAGCAGAGCTGCACTGGCATCACTTCAGCAACCATACAGAGACCACTTCAACACCATCTCTGATCTACAGAGATGTCTTACTACACCCAGGCATTCCTGCCTGGTGCTGGGAAAACAGATCCCTTTGAGAAGCTTCCCTTTCTCCATGGCTCACAGAGGGTCTCTGGCAGGTAGCTTGCTGAGTGGGGTGTTCTCAGTTCCATACTACTTGTTGTAGGGCACCCCATCCTGCCTCAGGGTGCATTAGCACCTCCCTTTGCTTACTGGGAGTCTTTTCAGTTTGTCAGGTTTTCAACTCAAGGTTAAGTAAAATGAACAAACCTTCTCCCTGGCCAGCAGGACAGCTCTGAAAAAGGTGGAAATATGTACCTCCAACTGCTTGGCTCTGAAAGACAATTTATTTGCTTCTGGGGCTGAGGCCACATTTGTTAATTTGTTTCATTTTGTGCTCATCATTATCCCAAAGTCCCGCTGGGAGGAGGAGGAAGGGTTGGAAACAACCTGTCTCACTGGTGAGGAACAAAATGTTCATTCAATGAATCTTGTTGATTGCAATCTACTGGATGACTTCTGCACATTTTACTTTTAATTAACTACCATACATTTTCTTGGGATTAGTGACTTGTCAGCATTTTTGGAAGCTGGTGCTAGGAATTTTAAATAATAACAGCATTTATCTTCTGCATTGTGGTTAGGCTGATTAAAATAGGTGAGGAGTTACAACAAGTTTTTTTAAGTCTGGAAGTGAAAGATGGGAGAAGTTTGAGGTATTTTTATAAATATAATTTTAACTTACAATGATATTCCTTGTGTTAGTAGACATAAAAGAACATAGTATCTTTCTAATAAATAAATATAATGAAGTAAGTTTTCTGTCCATCCAAGCTTTTCTCTGATATATCCTGGCCTTAGCTGCTGACCAAACTCCTCACCTCTTCAGACACAGGCACTGGTGCAGAGAGGAAGAATTTAAGTTGCTATCCAGGCAGGCACACCAGTACCTACTGAAGTTTCTTCCTGTTTGAGGCCAAACAGGCTCTCAGCAGGCTCCAAAAGACTCTTAAATCTCACGGAGAGGGGCTTTACCAGGAAATAGACTAGTTCAAATTAAAAACAAGGCACACCCTCTACCCCTTGCCAAACTATAAATAATAACAGTGCTGTTTAGGAGCTGTTGTGGCAACTGCCCTTTCCCACATGAAAATTCTGTCTCCTTCTGGCGCATCTCTCTGGAAGTGATAGTGCTGGCTCAGAGCACAGGTGAGGGGACACTGTGTTCAGGCTGGAAACTCTGATGCTGGCATGATGTAAGTCACCCAGACTCAGCATCTCTGAAGATATGGTGCTGCAGTTGTAGTTGTGACTGATGTGTATGTAAATGAGGTTGGGTTTTTTAATACAAAACCAATTTCTACAGATTTTCTGTGTGCTAATCTCTGAGATAATGGGGATAAAAGTCTTACCATAGATCACAGAGATGGGTACTGAGCCCGTGGGTCTGGAGGACAGCTGCATCCAAATGCTGAGGGGCACCATGTCCCCTGAGCAGTGCTTTCAGACCCAGTCCTCAGGGTAAATCAGGATTCCTTTGAAGTTGTGCTGCTTTATCCCATCTGAGGAATGGGGCACTGAAGTAAAATCCTTGGGAGCTGCTGGTGGGCAAGATTTTTTTGAAGTCTTTGGTCTGCAAATAAAAAAAAACACTGGAAAATGGTTTTAAACAAGCAGCTGCATTAAACTTGCCTACATTTCTAGACTGAAATGATTTCCATTAGCTTTCAGTCCTTGTAGCTGACCATTGTTTGAAATTTGGGGAGAGAAGGAGGCTTCTCTGCAACCACTAAAGAAGATCATGTCTCTGTGTGCCAGTGAAATTTGGTAGGTGAGGAAATAAAGCAGAATAGCTTCAAATTGATGTTGAATGTTAACCTTATTTTTTAATCTTTTCATATTTTTAAAAAATACACTGATATTTCTAAATACCATGTATTTAAGAGGTTTCTCCTTTCAGAAGGGATGTTGATGCATGGATTGTTTTTTCTTTTTGAGAAATGATTGCAAATTAACTGTTGACCAAAGAACTGCAAAGGAAAAATACTAGTTCTCAGTATTTATTTAAAAGTCTGCTAGACTAGCAGTTTACTTGATTACCGTCTCTTTCCAACAGTGAAACAAATGCAACACTCCATCGTTTTTTTGGTGCTGTGGCAACACCTAGAGGCTCTTGACAGAGATGTCACTTCATTACACGGCTGAGCACTGCAGACACACACACAAATAGAACTTAACAGCCATTGTTACAAGCAGCTAAATTTTTTAACACTTGCATCCGATGGCGTAGCACTTCTTAGGACATGTCTGAAGAGAAAGTTTCCTGAAATTGTCATTAATTTATCTCTTTGGTAATAAATGGTTATTAAGTGCTTATTGTTATTTGATATTAATGGCTGGTTCCTTAATGTCAAGGAACTAAAACAATTACAGAACTTGAATAAACAGCAGCTGGTATGTGGCTTGAAATGGTGGATAATAAATTATTTATAATGAAAACAACTAAGGGTGTGTATTTTCTGCCTAGCAGCAAACACAGAGAGCTTACCAACTACATTGTTTTTGACTTTCAGCAGAAACATGATCATTTCAGTGTCAGATGCAGTGCACCTGTACCTGAGTTCCTCTGTTCTGTATGAATTAAACATCCTTCTTCTCTGAGAGAAGCCACCGCACTTTTAATGGCTGAGTTCACTTTATTTGTCCATATTCCTCTTGGTAATGTCTAGAGGAGGAAACTTTGCTATGTTGCTCTTGAATGTGGCAGATTTGGAAAAGAAATCGCTAAGATCTCTAAGATGAAACTCAATTTTTCTAGCTTTAAATTCAGCACTGAAGGATACAGCTTTGTCAAGGTTAACCTAGCCCTGCACAGTGATTTGGATGGATTGGGATGTAAATCTTTAGGAGTTAGCAAAGATCCGAGCACAGACACAGAGGCAGTAAAATAGTCAATATGAAACAGTGCCAGTATTTGTAACCTTGTCTCCTCCTGCTTTGTGCTCCTGTGATGTGATCACCATTGGAGCAGGGAAGGACCATCAAACAGACCCCAACATTGTTAACTAACACTGAGTCCAATTTTTGATTTAAACAACAGCAGAACTAGAGCTGCATATAAGAAGTACTGAGTAGTTATGTGGTGAATGCATAATAAACAGATTTATAGCGTTTTTCCTCCAGCTGCTATTAGTAAGAAAATAAAGGCAAGATTGCCTAAATACAAAAGAGAAATTTAATCTTCGTCTAACCACAGTGATGCATGGCAGGGAGAAACACAATCCATCTGTGCTTTCTCTGACAATGCTTTCCACCATTTGTTTTAGAGAAAGACATAAAGTTCTCATAATGCATCTGGATAGCTATGAAATACTCTTGCTACAGTGAGAGAGAGAAGGCATTTCTTTCTGCATTCTGTCAGCAATGCTTCTTGAAACATGAAGATTATCTCTTGTAATCATTATCCTGCCAAGGACAGCTGCAGAGTCCATGTTTAGTCAGGGACTGTATGTGCTAAAACCTGGAATAGCTGCACTGGGTGATGGAATTACTCCAGATTTCTCAGAAGGGGAAAGTCTTGACCTCAGATTAGCTAATTTTTTTGAGACTGCACAGTGCTTTTTCTCTGTATCTCAAAATTTTGGCCATAGTATAGGGTAGACACAGTGAGAGTTCCCTTTTGCTCACTCCAAATTAGTTGCCTCTGGCTTTCTTGGCAGGCTGTCTCCTTTGTTTACTTTTGACATAAAAGCGTAAAACGCTGTGGCTTTCTCCGTGCATCCACAGTGATGCTTCTCTTACACTTCTCACTTTCATGTAAAGATAAACCCAGGAGCAGGCTCAGAGGTCAGCTGAGACACCCTATCTGCTCAGTGTTGGGGGACTGTGCAATACAACTGGCCTGCGTGGCCCCACTTCAAGTTTCAAGAGTCGAGGCCCAACTCTGAGTGAAGGGAATTTCCTGAGCGGAATGCCAGTGGCATCCCATTCCTGATTGCCATTTCTCATTCAGGGGCTGGACACATCCTGGGGCCATGTCCCTGTCTCCTCTGTCTGGTTGGTTCCATCAGAGCACTCTGCAGTGAGCATCAGCTGGAAGCCCCTTTAGTCTGAACTCTTTTGGTGACTTCCTGAACATCTACAGGGCAGAGAAACCCTTCCAGAAGCATTTAAAAAGCTGTACCTTTTGAGAGGAGAATTCAGAAGCAGATCTGCGGAATCTTTAGAAGAAAGAGAAAACAATTAAGAGTCCAGATTTGGGTTGACACTGCCATGTTTAATAGAAATGTTTGTATCCTGAAGAATCTAAAGGCTGCTCTCTTGCAGGTTTAAGCTCAATTAGTCTCTTAACCTATGCACATAATTAGTGTCCTTTAGCTAAACAATGTATATGCAGAGACTAGATTGTTTTAATTATTATTCTAACAAAGAGCTATAACCTGAACTTGCTATTTCAAGTCAGGAGAGGAAATTAAAGGTAAGCACAAAATGTCTTCAAGTAATGATCAAAGAGAATCCTTTGTGATTTTCTCCTGGTGTTAATTAATACTGCTTAGTTGGTCTGGTTTGCACTGACAATTTCATTTTTTGGAACATCAGGGCTTGCAAAAGATTAAAGGCTAATTTTAAACATACTTGGATTAAACCAGGCATGTACAGCTATTGCATAATTCAGAAGGCTAGTTCTAAGTCACTAGGGACATCCACCTTGATTTACAACATGAAAAACTATGCTGGCCATCTTGCAATGGGAGCTTTCCTTCCTGTGGGTAAGTTGTATGGATGACACTCCCACAGCAAACACGGTGTAAGCATGAGGCAGGGCTGGAAAGGTTTGCTCAGGCAAGGAGGAGCACACAGCTTTAGTGGAGCCTGTAGAATCCTGAGTAGGAACCATCTGCCTTTTTTTTCCCCTGTCCTCTCTCTTTTTGCATCTCATTTCTTAGGCAGCATCAAACTGGAAAAGGACCCCATCCAGACTCACAGGATGAGAATTATTTGATACAGGCAAGAGTGGCAGAGTTGATCTTCAAAGGAGTAGCACAGAGGTCTTCAGAGTCTCTTTGTAGATTAGAAATTACATAGGGAGATAGAAACAAAATCTAAGCAAAGTTAAAATCCTATGAGAGAGGCACTTATTCAGGTCAAGGCCTGCTCCTAAAGACAAACCTGCAGATGAAAAAGGGGAGTAAGGCATGAGAGTAGTTCTGAGTGTGGGGAGCAAAGACCAGGTAAAAGATGATGCTGTGTCTACTTTGCTTTGCTGAGAGTGAGATAATTCTGCCAGAACAAATAACATATATTTCATTTGGTGTCTTCACTCCTTTACTGTTTTCATTCAGTGAGTAGACAGCTGAAATACTGCCAATGATGGAAAACAGATTTTATGATGAATAGTCCTACCCCATGAAAAATGAGATTAGAGGAATGCCTAAACTAATTTCAGGTTATTGCATTACAATCTTCATTTCAGACTAATTCTCAGTAGCTTTATTCCAGGTTTATGAACAGAAATTTAAAGCCAGTACATTTTATCATCTGTATCGTTCAGTCCTCTTTTTTCTTTCTTTCTTTCTTTTTTTTTTTTTTTTTTTTTTTTTTTTTTTTTTTTTTTTTTTTTTTTAACTGAAGCTTTGCAGTGTTCTCTTTAATTTCCAGGAGAATGAATTTCACCTTTTATAACATTCAGAGACAATTATGCTGTCTTTATGATGAATGATGTCACTCTGATCCCAGCAATAAAAGAGAATGTACTAATGCCAATAAATATATTAACTGTATCAATCATTCTCCTGAATTTTTTTTTACTTTGTTCAGAAGAAATAGCATGCAACCTTGAGCTTTTAATTGGTTAACACTTCCATAAACACCATAATGACTCTTTAAATCTTTCTTTTTGTCATGAGAATGAGGAAAACATAATGAATAAGTAATTGAATACCACAGCAGAGCTCAGCACTGATCTATGGGTCATTCAGGAGGTGAACTTGATCTAAAGATTTATTCAAACTCTACAAGACAAGTTGAGCGGTTTGTGCTGGAAGTAGCTGTATAATACAATATATTTTCATATGTCTTTTCAATTACAAAAGAGTTCCTCAATGAAATGCAATATTGCAATTGAATGGTGGTATAAAAAACACGGGCTGAATTCCACTGCAGTCAATGGATGTGGGTTCTCTCTGACACAGCAATTAAATGAGAAGTATTAGAAAAGCAGAATTTAAATCCAAAAACTAAACCAGCCGTACCTCCCCAGCAGGCACAGGCAAGGTGACACTGGTGTAAGATCAGCTTCTGCAGCACAGCTTCCTTGCTGCCTTCCCTGGGAGCACCGATGCTCCCTGAGCGCTCACAGCAGGAACACATCCCTAACTTTCAGTCACATTTACCTTGCACGTGGAATTGACAAGCTGCAGCTCCCGAGAGCTTCGGCTTGAAGCTGAACAGCTTTCCCGAGCGGGATTTTAATTTGTTCCCTAACTACGTCACATTGAAATGACACGTCTGGCTTGAGCAGAGCTCTAAGCGAGCTCGGACTATGACCTGGTTTTGTTCCCAGTGCACAGACAAGTTAAACGCAGACCGAGTGGAAAAAGCCAGTTTCTCCCCTCTTTGTCGGAACACTGATTTTCACAAAATGGCTGGAAAATGAGGCGGAGAACACCTTTACAAAACAAATGACAGCGGTGGGCCCACGGCAGGGAGAGAGCGCGGCGCTGCCAAACGCGGGCGGCTGCTGCCACCTCGTGTCGCCGAGAGGAACGGGGACGGGAACGGGGACGGGGAACGGGGAACGGGGACGGGAACCGGGAGAGCCCGGCCTCCACTGGAGAGCCACCCCAGCCTCTCGCACTTCATTCCTCCTTTGCTCCTTCCCGCTCCAGACCTGGCTGTGCATGGACGGGCCCCGCTCCCCAGTCATGGGGCAGCTGCTAAAGAGAGCGAGGACACGGTGGAGCGAAGCGAAAGGGCGATGTAAGGGAAAAGGGCCTTCTTCAGCCAAACCTGGGCCGTGCCGGGAGGGCACTGGCAGTCTTGTGAGGGGTGCTTTGCTTCTCTGAGCATTTTCAGTAACCCGAGCAATGCCTCAGGTGCCAAAGCTCCCTGAGTTCATCGAGTCACAGAATGGTTTGGTGGGAAGGGACCTTAAGGATTATCTCGCTCCACTCCCCTGCCATGGGCAAGAATGCCTTACACCAGACCAAGTTGCTCAAAGTCCCATCCCAGCTGGCCTTGAGCACTTCCAGGGATGTAGCATCAACAACTTCTCTGGACAACCTGTTCCACTACCTTACCACTCCTGTAGAAAAAAATTTCTTCTTTATATCTAATCTAAACCCCCACTCTATCAGTTTGAAGCTGTCACTCCTTGTCCTATCCTTTCGACCCTCGTCAAAAGTTCCTTTCTGTCTTTTTTGTAGGCCACTTTAGGCACTAGAAGACTGCTATAAGCTCAGCCTGGAGCCTTCTCTTCTCCAGGCTGAACAACCCCAGCTCTCTTAAGCTGATTTCACAAGAGAGGTGCTCCATCCCTCTGATCATCTTCATGGCCCTCATCTGTACTCACTCCAACAGGTCCATGTCCTCTTGCAGCACTCCAGCTGGGGTCTCATGAGAGTAGAGCAGAGGAGACAAACCCTGCCCTAGACCTTCTGACCATGCTGCTTTTGATGCAGCCCAGAACACGTTTGACTTTCTGGATTGCAAGCACACATTGCTGGGTCATGTCAAGCTTCTCATCAACCAACACTCCCAGTCCTTCTCCTCAGAGCTGCTCTCAATCTGTTCTCTGCCCAGCCTGCATTTGTGCTTGGGATTGACTTGAAAACCTTCACCAGTGGTTTATGCCATTAAGCTTCTTTTGACTTAAGGAGGGTGGCTGTGCATTTCACACAGCCACCAAGCACGCCAGCTGGCTGGTGTTTCCATGACATGTGCTGTGACAACTGCAGCTGGCTCAGCCCCCCTCCCAGATGTTACCTCACCCAGTGCACTCACTCAGCCAGGCAGGACACCTCCCCATCAGACTAACAGCACCAGTACAGGTACAGCCCAATCAGACAAGCAAACTGGTGCTGGCATTGGGAACGCTCACTTTGCTCTCTCTCCAGAGCATTGCACAGCCTTTCACACACCTCTCTCTGCTCTGCTTACCAGTGTCACACCATTTCGTTGCTCCCATTGTAGCCCTTGGACTGTAAGCTTCTTTAGAGCAGGAACCTTGTTCCTCTGCAGTTCTGCAAAGTGCCAGGCAAAATGCTAATTGTGATGACAGTCTAAATTTTGAGAGCATAATTGACATATGCAATAGGACTAAATAACTTAAATAGAATTATCTTTTAGCTGTAAGAGAGCCCTCATTTGTCAAAAACTTTATCCTATCCTCTAAATATGGGAAAACAGTGATAAGTAACTGATACTCATGCTGAGATTTTTTATGGCAATCAATGTATCTGTGGGAAGTGGCCCACACATGATCTTTCCTTAGAGAAGATGAGAGTTCTAAGAAGCAGCAATTATCTACTGGCAAAACCTATCAAAATGCTGCAAATATGCACAAAATAAACAGTCTGCTTGCCTAATAACTGGGCTCTGAAACAACCTGACAGTTGCTATGGATAATCACCTTATAACTAACCATTGCAAGTTCTGACTGCACATCCACAAGCATGTTAATTTTACAGTTTGTGAAGGAGTTCCTGTCAGCTTTTACAATAATAGTGATAAAGTAAAAAAAAAAAAATAAAGCAACCAAAAAACTCAACCTTTTTTTTTTTTGGAGGGGGGGGTGAAGAAAACAATGCCCACAATATTGGAAAAGAGCAGGAGATCAGTAAGAGCTACAAATAGGATACAGAATGTTCTGTGCTTCTTGATGCAGGGAAATAAGTTGGAAAGAGACAAGAATAAGGATGGATAGTCTTGGGAAGCAGGGAAGGGTTATGGATATGGTTAACTGTACTTGTATTTCCTAACAGAAAACTGCTTCTGCAAATAAAGAAAGGAATTGGATAGGGCAGCACAAAGAATAATTGTTCCATGAATTCCCATAACTATGGTATTTAGGAGGGTGCAGAATGCTTTGGGCAGAATTCATTACTCTGAGATAAAGCTTGAATTAAAAAAAAAAGGAGGACACACGGCTTATAATATTTTTTTTCAGAAGACAAAGTCTCTGGATAGGTTTTTATGAAATATTTCTTGGTTTCTTATAGGAGCAGCTGAAGGGTGAGTCACATATATTGATATTACAAGATATGTGTGTGGGAGGTAAGCCTGGCTCTCGACTCACACTCTGCTGTAATATAAAGCATTATTCACCTGCAGCATAGATAGTTTTGCAGTCGAAGTATAGAGGTATAGAGCTGAATTTACTGTGTGTGGGCATCCTTCCTGCACTCTGCTAATACAAGAAAATGTGAGAAAGCAGAGCTGACCACTGATGGGGCTTGCCTTGGCCATCAGACATCACTTTTGTGGTATTATGTGTTGCTGGTTTCCATCCCCAGATCACTGTCAGGGTTGGTACAAGCCTTAGTTCTGGAGCCAACAGCCATGGTACCTGTGAGTTTTTGTGTCAGTTATGAGCAATTAGCCAAATGAGTTATGATTTTAGGTACATATATTAGGCAGATTGGAGCTCCCTTTGGAAACCTGTGAAACTCCTTCCCCCCATGTGTGATGAGGAATTTGTCTGCTTACTTCAAAGGACTAGTCCATGAAATCCACTAAAAAGGACTGAACTGTCAAAGTACTGGCTGGGGCCCGTTAACATTGATTGGATACTGTTTGTACTCATTAATGTCAGTCTGTGACAGTCAGACAATCTGACTGTGAGTTCTCCAGATCTGAGTTTCCTCAGTTTCCTTTCCCCTTATTTTTAGAATATGAAGTTAATACCATGGCTTATATTATAATGTAGCTTAGTCTACCTCCTCTGGTGGCTCCTCTGGTCTCCTTGGTGGGTCTCTAGTGGGCTGGACTTTGACCTCTGTCCAGCCAGGACATGGTCATAAAATGGACATGAAACCAGGTTTCTGGTTTCTGGCTCTCCCCCTCACTGCTGCAGGAAAAGGCTGCCTCCCACGTTCCCAGCCTCTTGGCTGCTTTGGAGTACTACTTGTGTTCCTCTGAGGGGTCTCAGTGCACTATTCCCACCAGTTTCTCATTTTTCTAGCTCTTTCACACAAGCACAGAGTGTTATGACTATTATAGTCAAGCCTTTTGATTCTCACTGAACATCCATGGGATGATGCATCTGCATCATCGAGGATTGAACTGGCTGTGCATCCAATAACTTCTATTTCCTGACTCTTCTTTTTCCTGTAGTATTCTCCAGCTGGTTCATTTTGCAAACATTGCAGCAGCCCTTGACTGCAAAACTGAGTGGACCCTTGTCAGAAGTGATATTTTCTCCCATGTCAAGCTGGGGTTTCACAATGTTGCACAGGACCTCACAGTACTTTTCTGTTGCTGATTACATGACTCCATGTACACCTGACACTGGCCTGTGCACACTCTCGGGCAGTTCATTCCTGAACAGTGCCTGATCTCTGGTGCTGGTGTCTCTGTGTTTAAATCAGGCTATAGTTCAACAAGCACTGAAAGCCAGCAGAGCTGATAAAAGAGATTGTATTGTCCCTTCTCATCCCTACTTAGCCATTTCTGCCTCCACATTTTCCTGGCCTGTATAGGAATAGTTTGGCCAGCAGGAATAGGGAAGTGATTCTTCCCCTTAGCATTGGTGTGGCCACACCTTGAGGACTGCATTCATTTCTGGGCCCCTTAATTTAGGAGGGATGTTGAGGTGCTGGAGAGTGTCCAGAGAAGTGCAACAAGGCTGGTGAAGTGTCTGGAATACAAATCCTATGAAGAATGGCTGATGGAGCTGGGGTTGTTTAGCTGGAGTAGGCTCAGGGGAGACCTTACTGTTCTCTACAGGGCCCTGAAAGGAGGGTGTAGCCAGCTGAGGGTCAGACTCTTCTCCCAGGCAACCAGCAATAGGAAGAGGAAGACACAGTCTTAAGCTGTGCCAGGAAAGGTTTAGATTGGATGTTAGAAAGAATTTCTTCACAGAAAGGGTGATTTGGCATTGGAATGGGTTGTCCAGGAGGTGGTAGAGTAATTGTCCCTGGAGGTGTTTGAGGAGAGACTGGATGTGGCACTTAGTGCTGTGGTCTAGGTGACAAGGTGATGTTCGGTCATAAGTTGGACTTGATGATCGCAAAGGTCTTTTCCAACCTTGGTGAATCTGTGATTCTGTGATTGTCTCCTTCCCTGTGTTAAGTTCCAGCCCCAAGCCTTCCAGCTGCATTTGGCTGTGCCTTTGGCTATCTGTGATGAAGAGAGTGACGCAGGTAACCACAGGTGACTCTGTGGCATCCCAAAGAAACCAGCCAGTTACAGCTTTTATGCTTTTTCTTCCAGTTTCCAGGTCTGTTTTTCAGGTGCTCCAGGCTATGTGTGTCTTGCTGAGGCACCTGATGTCACCTCTCCCTGTGCCACGGGGACTTTTGACATCCAGAGGGACCTTACTTCTCTCCTTAAGGTGCTTTGAAAGAGACTTAATCTGAAAAATAAGAGAAGTACAATATGAAAATGGGTTTTGATGCTGTTCCAACCAAATAATCCCTGAGGCTCAGTAATGCAGAGATATTTTTAAATATTTTGCTATTTCTCTTTTCTGGAGGGAGATACCTCAGTTTTCTGAGAGGAGACAGATAAAATCACCAGCTACACAGTGTGGGCAAACAACTTGAAACTCTCTTTAAGCTCTGGCACTGGACCCTTCTGATGAGGGGCTGCATGCTGCTGAGAGTAGGGGGACAGGTGGGTCATTGTCGCCATAAAATCATTTCAATCCACCTGTAGATCCTAGGCAATGAAGAAAACCAAGGGTTTCGAGAGTTAACCCACCTCAGAGAACATTTATTCTGAAAGTTCATCCCTAGGAGTATAACCTGAATTTTCTGCCGAGGTCACGTTGACTCTGAAGGCACGGGACCTGTGCAGCACGTTTTCAGGTTGCACAGTGGCTGCTGCCCATCACTGTTTTTTAATTCAGTAGACAGTTGAAGTGCCAAGGCTCCTCATCAGCCATATATACATGACCCTTGGAAAGCAGCAGCATGATCTCTTCCACACCATTACTTTTTATTGCATTCACTGTTATCTCTCTGTGAAACAGGGAGACAAAATACCCACAGAGCTATTTTCGTTCTTTGACAGAACAAGTGTGTTAAGCCTCGTGTGTGACGTGAAGAACATCAGTCATTTAGAGCCAAACTGCAGTTGAAAAGGTCACCGTCACTGTGGCAGAGTAAATGAAATGTTTAATTCAAACAGAATATCAGTTACAGCTGCAGTGGTGCTCAAAGTCACTTGTGTTTTCTTTTCTTTCCCCTAAAGCTCAGCAGAGTATGATTCAGCATCAGCCATAGGCACCCTTGTGATAAAGAGCCCTTCCAGAATGTACTTGCTTTTTATTTTAGAGGTTCTACAAACTGAACAGCAGATTCCATCTGCAGAACCCTGCGTTGTCTCCGTGGGTCCTGGAGGAAGAGAACTGGGAAAAAGGGGGAATTTATTTGTATAGTTTTGGACATATAATAGCATCTTGTCACAGACCAAATTTTGGAATTTTTTTTCAGTGGAAACTAGGTTCTCTGGAAAATCTGAGTTCTTTAAAAAGATTTTTTTTAAATGCAGGTTGTTTGAGGGAAATAAAAAAGTTTTGGCTGGAGATCTCATCCCTGTCCTTCAGCTAGGCTCTCTGCTCAAGGCCCTGGCCAGCACAGCTGCAGACTAGCCTGGCCCCAGTTCTGCTCCCACCAGTAGCTACTGGGGTGGACTTGAGGCTTACATGGACATGGGCACTTAAGCCTCTCACTTTTTCCATATTTATTGTAAGGATTTCCCTCTATCACAGCGAAATTCAGCAGCAGCCACTCTATTTATATATTCATGTGGTTGTCCACAGGAGTGGAGAACTTTGTCTTCCATGTTTGTGAGGAAACTCACTCACCACCATGACCTATCTCAGCTACAGCCACATCCTGCATCCTGCATTCAGCTCAGTGCTTAAAACTGCCATGGGCATCAGACTTAAGTGCTGAGGCTTCATCTTAGTTCTTAACCTAGCAAAACACATCATCCTAATATGTTAAACACCAGATAACACCAACAGGACAACACTGTCTTTTAAAAAATTTATCAATTGCATCATGACTGTCAGCCTGACAGAAGAGGCCTGGGAAGGCTCAGCAGCACTAGTGCTTTCTTGACATGCTAGGGCTTTTATGTCAATAAGAACTGGAAGAGTGAAGAGGGGCCAGGAAAAGTTCACTGCACTGGCCTTTGCTGTGGGCTTAGAGACCAGCCAAGGTGCCACATTGAGTGTGGATGATGCAAAGAGTCCACAGGCAAATGAAAATTATGCCCAAAGCTGGGTCATCAAGGAAAAATGCCCAATAAAATGATGCCAATTTCATATGTGAATTAGGAGATGGTGAAGAAAAGATTGATTCCGCTGTCCACGTGATGTTTGGAGCCAGTGTGGCTCGCTTGGCTATTGTTGGCATGGACAGTGCCCAGTCTGGTTAAGTCACTCACAGGTGCTCCAGCCTTTGCTCCAGCTCTGCACAGCCCAACACTTTGCTGGTGGAGCTGAGCTGTGCTGGCTCCTGCTTGCCAAGGGCTCAGGGAATGCAAACAAGTGGTGACTCACCTGAGCTACAGCATCTCTGTGAGCCCTGGATATAAGGCCATGAGTTTCACCAAACTGCCCTGGAGCCTGAAGTTTGCTGTCTAAATCTGTAATGAAGCTGCACAGCCTGCAGTCCAGAGCCTGGTTCACAAGGAGCATCCATGAAGACGGCAGAAAGTAGGACTCTGCTTCCTTGGGCTCTCTAAATTTTCTCAAATTGACTTTGCACCTCAGTATAAACCTCTGTAGTTTTAACACTGGCTGGTTATCCATACTTCTCATTTTTGACATTTCTTTTCATTTCCTGAAAAGAAAAAAAAAGACTGAGGGAAGCAGAGTTGCAGAAGGCATCTGGAGGTTTAGTGATTTGCACACAAAAAAACCTCTTCTCCCAGGCATGCCTGCCAACTTCCCATTTTCAACCTCTGATGCCTTTACTATTAAATTACAGCCACTGAAGCAGATCCTGAATTGGTGCTCCCAAAGACAACAACAGTTGCTTTGCTGAGTGGCAGGAGGCCTAATAGCAGCCTCAGCAATCACAGGAACAGAAAGATCTCTGTTGCCTCTTTGTGGATATCTTCTTGATTTAGACTCCAAATTTCACTGCTTTAGAGGATTCTGTGTTTGGTGTTTCTCCCTGCTAATATACTTAAAAAATCAGTTCCTTTTCTTTTTCTTCATGCTACACCTATTTCACAACTTCCCACTTATAACTAGATTTTTGAGTATAAAAAGAGCTCTGGTGCAATTGCGAATGTTTACTGTGTGTTTTGCGTGGGACCACTCAGAGCAGGATTTGGGTAAAGAGAGGGCTTAGATAATGAACCCGCAGTGTGGGAGTGTGTAAGGAGCTAGAAAGATCTTGCAATTAAACAGCACAAGGAAATCATCCAGACAGAGCTTGAGAGCTCTTGGAGCAGGATGGGCTGGTGGGGGCTGCCTGGAACCTCTGCAATGCGGTGAGCTGCAGCTCTGCCCCCTGAAAATCCGGTCCCTGGAGCTCACAGGGGCCCTTGTGATTACTGCTCACCATGTTTCTCCCAGCCAAGATCAAACATTATTGGGGTCACAGGTAATTCCATCCTCTCTATTTCCTTCTTGTTTTGACAAGGTTGGAGAAAGGCTGAAAATAATTTCTTCTGGGAAATATGACCTGTTGTCTATGGACTCCTGTATTCCTGGGGAGTATCTCCTGATTAGCAGCATCTTCTCAGTGCAACAAAGTCCTTAAATGCTGTTTGGTTGCTGTCCCTCATTTTCCCAAGCATCTCTGTCACTGAATATTGTTGGGACACACTCATTGCCACAGCATGCTACAGCACACCTTAATTAGGTAATCTTTTTTGTGCCAGGTTCCTGTGTATATCGGCAGCTGTATGTTAGAGAAGAGGGTCCCTAGGAGTTTTATCCATAAATACAAAGCAAGACAAATATAAATACACATTTGTTTCTTCTTGATGTGACAAACACTTGGAAATATTAATCATTCTGCAGTTCTTACATGAGCAAAAAATGGACTGGATGCAAATCATAGCTAGAAATAGAGCTGCAAGATAAGCACTGAGGGCAAAGCCTTGTTATATGCTCACATGGCAAATATATTTGAGAGAAAGTTCATCACCCAACACTCAGCACCTTTTAGCTGCTGTCCCATAGGAGTGATTCGGGTCAATTCTGAGCACCTCTGGCAGCCTCACAGCCTTCTTATCATGCTCCACCCTCTGGTATTTGTTCTTATTTTCATGATTTTTCTGAAAAGCCCCAAGGAGCAGTCAGATAAATACTGGATTCAGTGTTGTTTGGAAAACTGCACACAGGCCTACCTGCAGCCAGACTCTGCCACTTCCTGCTGGGTGGTGGTGACCATGTCATATAAACAGATAAACATATGTGGTTTTTATATGTTTCTGTTGCCTCAAAAGCTAATACATTCTTAGCTAAGTGTTTTGAGGTGCAATGATATAAATGGGTAAACAGCAAGATTCAGATAAATTCACAGAATCATAGTATGGTTTGAACTAGATGGGACCTTCAGAGGTTGTGTAGCTCCAACCCTCCTGCAATGAGCAGGAACATCTTCAACTAGATCAAGTTATTCAGAGCCCAGTCCAGCTGACCTAGAATGTTTTCAGGGATGGGGCTTCTACAGCCTCTCTGAGCAACCTGTGCCAGTGTTTCACCATCTTCATTGTAAAAAATGTCTTCCTTATATCTAGTCTGAACTGTGTCTCTTTTAGGTTAAAACCATTATCTCTTGTCTAGCATAACAGGCTCTGCTAAAAAGTTTGTATTCATCTTTCTTATAAGCCTCCTTTGAGTACTGTAAGTTGTGAGTTGTCATTAAACTGTCGGTTGTACATGAACAAATCCAAATCTGTCTTTGCATCAAAACTAAAACAAGTGAGGTGTAAAGTAGCTATGAGTAACAGCAATATAGAAAGCAGAAGAAATCAATCTGTGGTGGACATGTGCATGCAATTTGTCCTCCTGTAAATCTTTCTCAGGAAATTCTCTGACTCAGAAGAAGGCCATAGCTCTGTCATAATGTTTATCTAGTAAAAAAGGCAAAAATGCTGAACTAGAGCTTTCATGTCTGTGAATCTAGTTTATAGACTTAAGGAAACCAAGTCAAGTAGATAGCATTTTTGTCTCTCAAATAATAAATCCACAGTTCTTTATGATAACAGACTGTAAGCGATGGCATGGTTCTGTTGTACAAAATGCCAGTCTTTTGTAAATCTACGTATTTTCCTTCCTGAGAGCAGGAACTTTGCTGTGTACCTAGGTAAAACCAATCTTCAGGGTGACACCCAATGACATTGTTTTTCTTGCCCTGAAAACAGTTCTGGATTTGCTTGAAAGCTGTTTGTACTTTCCTGAAAAACACAATACATTTCAGAGGTTGTTTTTCTCACAGATTTGTTTTTACTTACCTTAATCTGCCTGATTAAATGGAAGTCAGTGGTAAATCTACCTTTGGCAGATCCTTTGAGCCCAGTTATCTCCTGTGACAGTGATGCTTTGTCTGAGTTACACATGACCATGTAACTTTTGGATACCAACATCAGAACAGAACACCACCACACTCTACACCAGGAACACTGATGGGTAAAATACTGAAATTGAATTCCAGGACAGAATTTGCTTTGTTGGCATTACTCAGATTTGAGGACAAGCTATAAACCCTAAAATAGGCAATAGGGATGAACACATCTGTATATACTAGATAAGAAAATTTGTTCTTTAATAGGCAGCAATTTTCCACTAGATTATCAACCTAGCATCTGACAGAGCAGAATGAGCTATCCTACTAATAAGAACATGTCAAAAATATTATTGCTTTGAGAGTGTTTCTTACTTTTTCCAAACCCTTTCAATTTTCTGCCGTTTCTCTCCAATAATTGTTAATGGTAGACCTGGATGAAAATCCATGGGCTTATTGTTGTTCTCTAGGAAATAGTGACTTCCCTGTCATTATTCTCAATTCTAAATGAAAACTTAGAGCCAGCATGGTGAAGCTTCTCATTCAGTGAAATTTCAGATTGTTTAAGTTAAAAACAACAAAAACTTTGCATTGTAATAATGCCATGCATTAGGAAAAAGTTTCCTACAGCGCGCAGTATCTAATTTATTGAATAAATTTTAAACATAAATACAAAAAGCATTTTAACACTGTCAGAACAAACCAGTTGGACTTTTTCCCTCTGAAAAATGCAATCAAATCGTCCTCTAAAAATTTAATACAACTGCATTTACCAATTGAAGAACTGTTTCATCAGCTGGCTCTAGCCTAAAGATTCTGATGCTGCAAATGGGTATACTGAAATTGACAGCAGTCTAACTGGGTTAGAGTTGCAGAGCTTTGGTCAAACTCTTTCTCTGAATTTAATTCTTGTAGGGTCATTAATCTCTGGTACAGGGCCCTGGTTGATGGAAGCCAGTAACCAGCCTGACTTCTTTGAGCCCTGTAATGGTAATGCCAGATTAGAGCCACCTATTTCCTCAGCTTTAGCTCTTGGTCCAAGAGAACAGGAGTGTGCTGATCCACAGGAGCCCTGTTGGTGTTGCACAGTAAAAACCTTGTCATAATTTGTCACTTTTCTAAACTGCAGCAAGAGAATGGTGAAAATCAGATTTCTTTTATTACTTGCAGAAACCAGGAGTGGATGTAAATCATTTACTCAGCAAAGCATTTCCTTTCTTGAAGAACTCTAGCAGTGATAATTTCTTCCCAAATCTGATATGGTTTAAATCCATTGCTTGCTTGGTTGTATCCTCCCCAAAATTTTTGACAAGCCAAAGTAATTCTTATAGTGATGTTTTCCCTTAAAATGGCACAAGCCGGTTTTATGCCTAGTCATACTTTCAGAACTTTCAGACCTAACACAGATTCTGGTTTTTTTTTTTTTCTTTAGAGAAAGCATAGGAAAAAAAATTCCATTAATTCTTCCACATTTTTTGCTCTCCAACTTCCCTCTCTGAAGTAGGATTGATCCTCCCCTGCCTAGGATGCATAATGAGCTCAATACTCCTGGATCTCCACTCAGCAAGTTCCTCCTGAAAGGCACGGCAGGTCAGTGTCCTTGTGCTGTTAATCCATTGAACTAACAACTGAAACATGGGAGGATTTTTAGCCAATTATGAATGAGCAAGTTCTTAATGATTAAAGTTACTCAAGCATGACTTTGTATTCCTCGCCTCAACTCTGCTCTGTTTTAAATAGTGTCATCATCAGATAAAGAAAAACCCTGATATTGAAATGTTCTTGTGCTCACCAACATTGACAGAAAGTTATCAAAAAATCTAAAGCTAACTGACTCTGTTACGTAGAAGTTGAATTGTGTTTAGAGCAACTTGGTACCTGATAAATGAACCTCACCTGAGATGAATCCAGAGCCTTGCCTTGTTATTTTCCCTCATGCTGTTACCAACAAAGAGAAAATGAAATTCCAGTCCTCAGAGTGGATAAGCACAGCAAGGTCAAGGGGTTTACATTGCATTTCTCACCTAAAAAATATTGTTGCTGTTCACTGAACTGCTCTAGACATCTTCTTAAAGCAATCAGGTCAGCCCTAAGTGGGTGGTTGTTCCCAGTGTGATGTGACCTGAGTGATGCTTTCCTAACCCCTGAGCATGGTACACTGACCAGAAGGACACACCATCAGGGGACTACTATTTTACTATCCTCCTTCAGGCATTTCATGGATTTTTCAGTTCTCACAAAGCTTGAGCAGCTTCACAGCCATTTTAGCTATCATTTAAGCTCATGGTCCTATTTCATGGTGAATTAAATTTTAGGTTTTTCCAGCAGGAGGAAAGCAGCAATCATATATGATTTCCTCACAGCTATTCCAGACATGTAATAGCTGAAATGTACTTGAAAGAAGAGGTCTTGGTCAATGCAAGGAGTTTTAAGACACCTTGCCTAAGTTACAGGTTTAGTCTGTGGGCTCCCCAGGTTATCAAGGGAAAGTGTATCCTGAGAGCAATTCAGAGCAGGAGCCTAAATTGCACTAAACTTCAGATGTCCATCCTTCTTATCCTTCCCTGCTACTGGCAGCCCAGTTTCCCAGACTAACTTTGACTCGAGATTCGTTCTGTCAATATTTACCTCTTAAGTGTAACTCACTGCAGCTTCTTCTCACCACTGTCCATAACAATGGGCAGATGACACGGCATATGACGTAAAAAAATTTTTTTGAGATCTGTACTGCTGTAAGTAAAAACATTATGTGAAACAATGTAAGACAGAAAAATCACTACAAACCAGCACCTCAGCTAAAGATACCTTCTTGTCATTGCTCCAGAGAGTGTGGGCACAAGTAGCACAGATTTTCTTATTGGTGGTTTCTGTTGGGTCTGCAAGGATTTTCATGAAATCTTCCCACATCCTAAAGGAAATCCTGATGTTTGTTTATATCGCAGAAATAAAGTTCAACACCAAGCATAAATATTTTATTCTGGATTTTACCTGTGGCACATCAAAGTGCAGCCAAGCCAAGAAAAACAAAGCAGAACTGCAGGGAAACATCTGCCATTTCCTCCTCTTTCTGATGTGTCCCATAAGCAAATCTGATAAGCAACTTCTGCAAAATGTTGTTTGAAATATGACATTTTAATGAATGCCATAGAAAGGGGTAGAAATAATTCCTAATGCACAGATCTCTTTTGTTCTATTATGCATCGATGAGAGAATTTGCATGATCATTAGGGGATGAGGGATGACTGAAGTCTGGAATCTTTTTAATGAATATTACATTCCCATCTATTAATGGGAGGAATGACAGTAAATTCTTCTTTTAGCAAATTTCTGCCATCTGTGTAACTTTTACCTAGAACATTACTAGGAACCAAGTCGAAGAAGTCAACTAAATAGTACAAAGGAAGGAGCTTCCGCAAAAAAAGACCTAACCAGGTTTCCATGTTTCTGGTCCCTTTTCTCTTTGCTTTTTTTTTCTTTATTTTCTTCCTTTCTCTTTTTTCTTTTTCATTTTGCATGTTGATCTATGGTCCATAAATTTTAACTGACCTGTCCTCATTCTCTTCTTGTGTGAAGTTTTGAAATATCATGAGACATAAAGACTTCTTTTATTACATTTACTGAAGCATATTTGACAGAAAAGTTGGCATCGATAAGTAAATCTTAAAAAAATCCAATAAGTTTTGCAATAGTTTTCTACTTCTTAGACTCTACAGTTTTACATTATTTACAGTTTAATTCAAGGAAAATCAGATAGACTACTTACCTAATTTTTAAGAGTATATCTTTATATTCAATCAGAATTTCTTGTATATGAAAGAAACACAAGGTTTTTTTCTTAAGTGAATATATATTTTAAAGAGATAACAAGTCTTGATTAAGAGGGGTCTGAGCAACAAATATTTAATCATGTGCTTAATCAGCTAGTATGTACTAACTAGAACTGTTTAGGAAATGTTTTCCTCCCCTTTAATTATTTTGAATTCTGAAATCAGTGTAATTGATTCTTAGAATGCTTCTGAAAACAACTCCAAACACAGGAGGTGTGATTTGCTCAAACTCACCATAATCAAATATGATTAATTTTCATACTTCGTTCTACTTGTCCCTCCCTTTTTTATTGAGAAGCCATATACAGGATGAGACCTTTTTGCAACAGACCATAATGGGAAATGTAGTCTTCATGCCAATAGGGCAACATGTTAATAAAAGTTGAACCACAAAGGCATCAAACAACATATTTGTACTGAAAACAGAAAACATCCACATTTCCATGGAGAAAACTTTTGTTTGCAAAGTCATTTGTCTGGAAAACAAATGGAATTGCTCTATTTTCAATTATTTTAGCTGGCATTTTAATTAATTCTTAGATTTATTTTCAAACTTCAGCCTCCAGCCATTTGATATTGTTGTTAAGGATGACCTGCTATTTCTTTTTAAATCATTCTGTTATCTGATACCCTTCTCTTATAAACACTTTTAACCACTCTGCAATATTCTTTGGCTTTCAAAAGCTAAGTTCATCTCCTTTGGTTTTCTCTCTTCAGGTCAAAAATCCTTCCTACAGTTTTCCTCAATTCTTTTTAACTTTCAGAATTCTGTATGGACTGTTTTCTATGAAAGTTTTTAAAACTTGTCTTCCCTTTTCAAGCACACTCCTAACACTCTTTCTTCTAATGTCATTGTGCAGGTTCAAGAAGACAGGAATACATCTGACTACTTACTTAAAATGTCTCACCACCCCCTCATGTACCAGAAGTAACTCTCCTCCTAAGGTCTGATATCAAAACTGCACCAAGCCTGTCTGTTCCTTGGGCCTCTGAAAATATCTAAAGTTTCAAATCCTTGCTATTGAAAGGATCAGATCTGAGCAGGACCATGACGCAGGTTCACCAGGTACAGTGGAAGGTGGACAGTGCTCCTCAGACAACAAAAGAGCTCCACAGTGTGGGTGCATGAAGCTCACGTCAGTCATGCCATGGCCGAGAGACCTGTGAAGATCGCCTGAAAATGTGCTGCACACTCCCACACAACATGTTTCTCATCTGTTTGGCTACTTTCCATCTTCTTGAGATGTGAAAGAAGGCAGTGAGCTTTGTGTGACCTTGCTTTTCCTGTTTCATGGAGCAACCATGACTCCTACTGGAGATTTTCTTCTTACCAAACCCAGAGTGCTTTCAGCACACATTGCATAAATGCACATATTGGCTGACCATACATTAAGGTGAAACATACTTGTGTGGAAGACTCAGAAGAGAGGTCACTCCTTCTGGGAATTCATTCACACACAGACACAGATGACTGCTGAGGTACTGTTTTCAATGCTCCTACCACAAAACCTCCTGGGAAGAAAAGGTACCTTTCCTTCAGCTGTTCTTCATGCTCTTGGTGGGGGAGAACTGGTCACCTTGACCTCCTCATTCAGGCTGTGGTTGCTCTTGGGAAACAAATGAAGAAGTGAGTTAAGTAAAGGAAGTAGTTACAGTTTTCTTCTTTTCTTTTTTTTCTGTTGAAGAAAGCTGAAGACACCATTATGATTTCTGAGTGGAGGAAAGACAACCTCAACAACCCATGCCAGTGGAGAGCTGGTTGACTGTGACTTCTCAGCTCTCAGGTAGAGACAAATCCTGGGTGAAGCCTGTAACCACAACCAGGCTGAAACTTGCTGTCTTTAGGGACTTATCAAGATTTAAAACAGAGCTCAGGAGAAGAAATCAGGGAAAAGATGAGAAGATACTTAAAGAAGTAAGAATTGTTTGACAATTCATCATATACAATGCACTTCCTTGTCCATCTGAGCCATGACCCAGTAGATGTTAAGTACTGAATTGTACCACCAAAATGTTTATTAATCAGAGTAATTGTCTATCTTACTACTTCTAGGAATCCAAGATATGTCTTTTTTCTATTTCCATGGTAGTATGTTATGGAAACCAGTAAGGATAGAATAATTTAGGGTGAAGCACCTGAATAATATGTAGTCATCAAAATCAATGCACTAATTTTCAGAGATGCTAGTTATCTCTCAGTTCCTATGAAAAAAAAGAAGCTTGTGTTTGTTTGGAATTTGAATAAACATTTTCTATTTTTATTCATTTTGCTCCAGTAAACCTTTATTCACTAAGAATATGTGGGTTGCTAGCTGTTAATTATTATGCTGACAGTATTCTGTGAAAGGTGGTCTGAAAATCCGTTTTCCCACTTACTGATTCATCTAATTTGAAAAAATGTATTAAGACTGTTTAAAATAACTGTGACATTGATACTTTATCTAATCCCCAGTTTAACAGAAGCAGTCAGTATCCTTTCTTTGCATGAGCAGTTGAAACTATATATTGCCATTCTAATTCTCCAGTTCTGTGATTGGATTTCTTTAGCCTCTTAAGCTTAACAACAGTGCTTTCCACATGGAAAGATTTAGTATCCATACAGGTCCTCCCCATAATGTGGTACTACAGGAGGAGTCCCTGAGGAATATGTGATTCTTACAGACTTCTCTAGTGATTAAAGGTAACTCAGATTCAAAAATCCTTTGCAGCCAGGCATTTAGCTCAAGATCAAGACATCTAAATTAAGATGTCTAAATGTAAGATCTTGATTCAGGTGCCTAAACATAGATTCCTAGTGCTTTTCAAGAGGCCCTTGTGAATTTGGTGAGATGCTCATTTGGCCTTCAGCTGCAATTCTAGAAGCAGATAGGTCTCCTGCAGGTCATGGCTGTATCTGCCAGATGTGTGGATGTCTTAGATCTTCTGAAATGGCACAGGGCACCTATGTTTACTAATTGAATAGAACCCTAACTACTCTTAGATTGAGGGACATAGAGGGAGTCAGTAGAGAGATTTAGCTCTCACCAGCTTGGCAGCTGTCTAAGCTTCCCTGAGGGTACTGACTATAGCAGTGATTTGGGCACCAAGTTCACATGCAGACATTTACTTGCAAACACCCAAACCAAGACCAACCCATGACATGTCTGTTACAACAAAGGATGAATTCAGAAATGGAAGGCAGAATATGGTGAAAGGAGGAAACTGCTATGTTTATAGTGTAAAGGGAAACTTGCACCTTTGCAAGCGCTCAACAAGTGACACACGTATCAGCTGGCACCAGTCCCCGAGTGTTTCAGCGGATGGCATGTCTAGAGCAAAGGTGACTACAAAAGGGCAGCTTTCTCTTTTTACCTCCCACTGCTTCAGGTTAAACAATGCCTCTTCTATGGAAGACTTACATCAGCAAGAAGATGTAGGCCAAATACAAGGACAGTTTTTTCACAATTGTCCTGTTCTTTTATTAACACAATTGGTTTAAGCACCAACCACTGCATTCAATAATCTGAACTTGATTGTGCCCTTCTGTTTCAGTCAGGAGTATCTACCATATGCTTGACAGAAGGGAACAATATTCAATGGTAGAGTATTTGAAATGCTTCCAAAATTAGCCTGTTTTTTACACTATTAAAAACAATTCTCTCCTGCTACTCAATGCAATTTACAGGAGGTGCTTGGGAGAAAACAACCTTGAATTTTCTTATGACACTAACTTCCATCATGATAAATCTCAAGGTGAGAGTAAACAGGGAGATATGAGCCTCTTTTACAACCGTGTTTCTGAATGACATTATAGTCAGAGATGTTCTTTATAGTCTCTGCTGAAAAAAATGCACTGAATTTTATTGGCAGCATCTCTCTGACAGATGCCACTACTGTCCTTGTTTAAACCAGCATTAAAACATTAAATATAACTTGAAGAATAAACCTAAGAGTTTTAAGTTATAAGAGTTTGCATTTAATCAAATACAAAGTAAAAGAAAAAAATTACCCAGAAATTAAAAATTCAAAATTTTCTCAATTGCTCAAAACTCATATTTGCTAAAATACAAATTCTGCATTAAATGTATGTTGTGTGGGATGCTGAATTGCAGAAATTAATACAAATATGTGTAAACTAGAATAGTTTGCAAAATTGACAAAAGTTCAAATTGCACATGCCAAAATCCCATTTTCTGCCTTAACCACTCAGTGAGTTTAACTTTTTTGATATCAACTTTTAGCACTGTTCTTTAGAAGCAGAGACAACTATTTAGAAACACTTTTACAAGACAGTGCCACACCAATAACATGGAAGATTACTTAAGAGCTCCTTCCTAAGTATTAAAATGCTGCAAACAGAAAATATATTCTTCTCTTTAAGACGATAAAATTGTGTTCTATCTGATCTGTCACCTCTGCATTTATTGACATAATTATCAGAGGTTATTCTGTGTTAATCCAAAAGTTCCCTGGTACATGTGTCCAGCCAAGCATTAATTAGTCTGAGTGCCTCAGATTCTTGCTTTACTTTCTGTACTCATTCTTCCTATGGTTGCCTATGTGAGAGTTTCTGTCATGATGTGCGGGATCCTCCACAAGTCTGATTTTAGCTTTCCAAGGCATCATCCTGCACTCAGGACCTCTCACACAGATAGTTGCACCAACAGCAAGACTGTGGGCAACTGGTGAGAAGCTCTGGAAATTTCTGTGGAGCTGCCACTGAGGAACTCGCTTCTGTGAAAGATAACAGCCTTCTAGAAAGCCCAAATCAGGGACCTGAAGGGGAACAGCTTAAGATATCACAGACCCAGTTATTGCCTTATCTGGCTGATGGAAAGTTCTGTGGTGTTGGTGGAGTTTGCAGTGCAACAGGAGCCACGTGTGGCCATGAAAGTGCTTGTCCCATTTATAATGCTGCCAGTGCTATTTAATCCTAGCACTGAAAACAATAGGCACAGAGTGGGGTATATTATTTGTGAAATATTTTCATAGCACATTCAGTAGTGACATGCTTACCCATTACGAACAAAAACACACTTTGGGAATGGACCTGTAATTCTAAGTATTTTGACCTCCAGCATCTTGATAGGTATTCAGTAAATCTGTACTGAAGCAGAATCAAGAAAGCTATACCAGACCTTAGCTCTCACTAAGAAATATTTCTCCTGGTACTGCATTAAAGAGCTATATATAAATACCTTTAAGGCAGTAAGAGATAGAAAGCAACTGCTTACATCAATAAGTCATTAGCAGCAATTAGGACAGAACAAAATTGGCATCTGGCTATTCCAGATAATGATAGAAGAGATGTATAATTGTAAAACCCAAGAAAATGTAAAGGAGGTATTGGAAATCCATTTTCAGTGAACTAACACAGGCAGCCTGAGCATAAGCTGCAAAAGCCACTGGAATTTGACAAGCCTTTTTGAGCAACACAGTTCTAAAAGCAGAGAAAAGGCATATGAAGTGTGAAATAGTCTGTAAGTTAATGGCTGATAGACTGCCTGGTCTTTTCCCAAGTTCCCTTATGAGGTCTAAATAATCAGCAGCAAAGTGAGTGTAAATGCAGCCTGTTTCCTCTTGCACTGGAGCTACTCCACTGATGTCAAGTGAGTAACATTTTGTTAATAAGAATAAAATTTGGTCTACAATGAGAAAAGAAGGCACAGATGAAACACCTCTTGACTAAATACAGCAAATCAAGTGACGGAGTGGTGTTGATACAGCTCACAAGTGCAAGCAGGTGGGAACTTCAGGAGATGAGACAGGTACCCAGCATACTTCAGTTCAAATAAATAATGCAATTCAATACACTGCATTTGGGTACCTTCGTACTAGGAATCATTTGTAATAATTCAGGCTGATTTAGACACCCAGCCATGAGTGTGTGGACCTTGTGCATGTATCCTTCATGCATGAAGTGGCCAAAATCCTCCTTAAGTCTGGAAATTTGGTTGCTATTCATGAGGCATTTATTACCCCTTTGCTTGCCATGGAAAACAACATGACTTTTTCCTGCTATGTAAATAACAACACTGGTATTTTTGCACTTAAAAAAATCTAGCGCCTTTTCATGTGCAGAAAATTAGCTGTATTTTTCTAACTGGCATCCCAAATACTCTGAAAATCCACAGAAGTGATTCCTAATGAATATGGCTTTAAGAGGTCTAATATTTCAGTCTCTGTCTGTATGGTACCCAGTCCTGCTGCTGTGACTACCCCTGATGGGTTGAAAGGCAGATGCCTGTGTGGCTGGAGGCACCTTCCGGGATCTTCCTGCAGGTCCTTATCCCTTTTTCTGCTCACTTTTTTTGGAACTACCAGCATCTATCTGTCACATATTGCAATGATAGCACTACACATAGATTTTTTTTTTTATTTATAGCATCATGTGAGGCATAAGGCACCGTCAATTCAATGTGAGGATCAATGGTGTAACAAAAGAGGAATGTGCTTCAGCAACCTGTGCCCCTGTGGTCTGATTTGAAGGCCACTGAAATAGCTGGAATGAGTATAGTCATTTCCAGTGGGCTTTGGAGCTCACTTCTGGTTGTGTCTGTGAAGTCCTCAGTGTGAAGCAGAGTGGCATTTGTGGGGTTCTTTGTGTTTATGATTATAAATATAATCCTTCATTCAGATGCTGTGATGCTGAAAGCTGTAGAAATCTCCTAGGTTCATATAAAGAGTAAGGCTGTTTGGTAAAAAGGAGATTCTTTTTCCCTTAAAATATTGCAAAAATGTGTTATTTCCATTTATTTAAAAGCAGCTTTCCAGCAGCAAGTGGATATTTATATTGATGGAGTGTCCACTGAAGTTTAGCAATTTTCTGATTCCAAATTGGTTTTTCTCCTACAATGCTATCAGGTTGCTTTTATCTCAAAATGTTTTCCTGAGAAGACCAGTGACATTTTTTGGCTTTTACAGTTACAGAAATTCAAATCCTCAGAATTTCATCCCCATGAGGTATCCCTGGCCCTACCATATTTCAGTTCAAAAATTCTTAGCCATGCACCCTTGTGTTCACAGCACTTCCCAGTGGATGACTATGAAATTAGCTCTGTTAGGAATAAGCTCTTCTGAGGAGCTGTCACTGATGTTTCTGAAGATGTGATGTGACCGACAGGTCAAGGAAGGGGATTCTCCTCTCTACTCTGCTCTCATGAGACCTGACCTGGAGTGCTACATCCAGCTCTGGGGCCCCAAAGAAGAAGGACATGGCCCTGATGGAGAGTTGAGAGGAGGATCATGAAGATGATCAGAGGGATGGAGCACCTCTTCTGTGGAGACAGGCTGTGAGAATTCAGATTGTTCAGCTTGAAGAAGAGAATGCTCCAGTAAGACCTTATAGCACCTCCCAGTACCTAAAGGGGGCCAACAGGAGAAATGGTTTCAAACAGAAAGAAGCAGGTTTAGATTAGGTATCAGGAAGAAATTCTGTACTGTGAGGCTTGTGAGACACTGGCACAGGTTGTCTAGAGACATTGTGCTCCAACCCTGGCAGTATTCAAGGCAAGGCTGGATGTGGTTCTGAGCAACCTGGTCTAGTGGACCTAGTCCATGCCCATGGCAAGGGGGCTGGAACTAAATGATCATCAAGTTTTCTTCCAACCCAAACGGTTCTATGATTTATGATTATGTGATGTCTAGCCTCAAACTATTAATACATGCACACTGTAGTAGAGGGGGCTTGTGTTCTGGTTTGTAAATGAAAAATTACTTTCAGGAAAGTTATTCCACTATTTAGCTTTCTGTATAACTAGGAAAAAAGAATGAAGAAGTTGACTATCTTATTTTATGTACAAAGCCAAGCACTTGACCTTTGATTCTCTGAATTTTTCTCAATGTGAATCTCTTTCCTTTTTTTCAAAACTTCCACTCTGTGTCTAGCCAAGAACTGGAGAATACATTGATCACAGACCGAAAATTTATAATTGCATTCTCAGAATAGACATTTCTTTATTTTCTTACATAATGGCAAATTTCTTCTCTCCCTCACCTTGAAATATCTTTCCTCTTATCTTTTCCCATCCAAATCTCCAAAATACAGTGTGGCTTTTTATTTTGAAACTACCAGTCATGATGTGAAACCACTTCATTTGCAGATAATTAAATTAATTTAACTTAATTGCACACATAATGCTAAGAAAAGTACTAAAGCTCTCACATGGCTGGTGGAGTTGCAGAGTAGGAGTTGCAATGTTTTGAACTGAATTTTGTACCATATTGTCCTACCTACACTACATATGTAGGAAAAGTCATGGGGAAAGAACCTTCAAGGATGTAGTAAAGTCTGCATTTGCCCAGTCTGAGAAATGTGTACAAGGATTAAATGCAAGCAGGGCTTTGTGCTTGTTGCTGACAGACATCATTGTTGGGTCAGGAAGTTTGGTTTGCATACAGGAGATGAAAGGTCTCATCTACCAACCCTGAAACAGTAATTTAAACTAAACATCTCTATTATTTCCTGATGCAGGCAAGCCATTATTTATTTGCTAGCTCATCAGGTTTATGTGCTTCTACATTTGTCCATCAAGTGAAGATTTTAACAAAGAGCTTCAGTTTTACGAAGACAAGCAGTGAAAGCATAGAGAACGTGTTCTTTTGGGAAAGAGTAAAAGCACTGCCTGGGAGTTAATGAGGTGATAATTGGTGCAGAAGATGCTCGGCAGACACAGGGCTCCACTCGATCTTAGCTATACCCTTTGTCCTGTGAGTACATGTGGGGCAAAATCCATGGAACTTTGGTCAGACATGGGACCTAAGTTTGAAATTCAAGTTGTTCTACATCTCTAAGTGTGTTATAGTTGGGGACTGGGGATTTGCCTGGGTGTGCAACGCTTCACCCTTAATTCTTGATCCCAGAGCTCTCAGCCAGCTGCTGCATGCATGAAACAAGGGATTGTTTCGAGCGAAGACACTGCCTTGTAAGGAAGGCATTGCCTGACTCCCAGCCCCTGCACAGCTCTGCTGTTGGATAACTGCTGCAGGAGCCTTCCAGAAGTGTCAGATTGGCCTGGAGATTCCCTGGGCAGCTTCTGCTGTGCCTCGATGGACTGACAGGCAGTATTTATGTGTTAGATGTGTTGATTAACCTGACCAGGAACCTGGCCGTCCTAATGACTCACTCAGGCAGTTTCTGTTACAGAACTGACCAGACTGTGCACAGGTAAGATACTTGTAAATAGTGGAAGTTGTGCAGATGCAGAAATGGGCATATAGCTCAGCATTTGGTACAAAGTCAAGATACATATTTTGTGCATAATTTAATATTATCAGTAGAAACAGACCATACATGTGCTGGAGTGGTCATGCAGGACCAATGCCCAGATGGATCATAAAATGTTTGAGGAGCCTCACCAGGTCCAGCTGAAGATGCTGTTGAAAGGATCCTTACAACAGGGACTCCCATCGTCATCTGGACACTAACCAACCAATCCCTGTTTGAGGGATTGGAGCATTACCCCATGGAAACAACCCTTCAAATCTATTTAGTTTCAACAAGTGCTCTGTGAATGTCCATGCAACAGTGTTGCAAAGCTCCCGGGGCACTGATTGAACTTGCACAGAGCAGCCCCCGACACACTCAACACAAAGAAAGAGAAACATTTCACCTATATTTGAGCAGCTGTCCTTATCATAGAAAGCAAAGATAGCCTCCATCTTACTCCTGATACTCCTATTTTGGACTTCAGCTTTTGTGCTAGTGCATATTTAATTATTTTACTGGAAATGGGATCTGTAACAAATATTTTCTGCCAGCTTATAGGTATCATGTGGTGATTAAACAGTCTCCCAACAGGGAGAATTGAATCAAATCATGGATAATTAATCATGGATAATTAAACATGCATCCATCGTATCTCAGGAGTCTATCTTTGTAACTTTGGGTAAGATCTTTCGCAATCTCCTCTGCCATCTAGCTTGGGACTCCTTTTACTTACTAATGAGAGCCTACTTAAGAGCTAGGAGCTCATGGGTAGGGTACATTTTGAAGGAGAAATTAATGTCTGTTTTAAACACTTCTCAAAACTTTTGGTGATGGAAGGTTTGTGCTCTTGGTTACTTATTCCATTGATTAACTATTCCTCTAACTAGACAGTTTCTTGGTCAGCTTTCTCTTTTGCTGCAAATTGTTCTAATCTGCTTGTCCTGATTCTCTGCACACCCTCTCCAATATCACCTTTCTTCTGCCTTTCTGTCAGTCTGCTAAGCCAAGTCAAACCTGTTATATTTCAGCCATGCTCTACAGAACATATTTTCAAAGTGCCACTTTTCCTAACATCAAGCAGAAGGTCTTTATCTCTGGATATGTGACATCTAAACCAGGACATGGCACTCCTTGTCAAGATTCAGAAGTGCTAATGAGAGGAGAGCTACTGTCCATTTTCCAGCTTTGAAGGTGCCTTTCTGCAAACAGCATGACATCAATTATGTTTAGATTACAACTCCCTGTAGCCATCTTTTCTGCTGTGTTGCTGCCCAGTTATTTTCCCTTTTTAATTTTTTTTTCTTTCTAAGTGTAGCATTCTTTGTTCTTGTCTGTGCCATGCTTCTTGACCAACTTCAGTCACTTCTGCAATGTATTGTTTTAAATTCTAACCCTCTCAAGTGCTTTCAGTTCCCCTTTGTTCATTATTTTCACATTTGAGGACGTGCATGCTTTTTGGTTATCCAGGTTGCTAATGGGGGTATGGCACAGTACACCCAACTGTGTTGGATACAGCCTGTGTGACTTATTGAAAATTGAGTGCAATCTCACAGCAATTACTACATTCACCTTTATAGTGTTTGATTCCACTACATTCATACTCATTTCATAAACTTCACTGAAAAAACCAGAGCTATACAGGCTAGACAGTTAAAATAAAGTGTGGTTGTGAGGAACTGGATGGCCAAAGTACTCATTTGGTCAGATTTTCAGTAATAAAACATTAATCAAACTTTTTCTAGAAATCTCATCAAATCCTTGGCAAAACTTCAAGTTTCAGCACTGCAAAATCTATTGGAAAATGGGGCTGACCTCTTCATACTTTACTAACAATACTTTATGCCTGAAAAGCTATTACTTGCTATCACTGCTACAGTTATATTGTGAACTCTCCAGAATGTATTTTACTTTTCATGTATTTTCATAATATCTACTACAATTGAGCATTTCTCTCGACATCAGTGTAACAGAAGGAACTGTTATCCACATACTTCTGTGAATAATTCAGGAAAACTTGGCTCAGTAAATCTGGGACTCTGGCTACTGTTTAAGTTATTGCTGGCTCAGGTTACTAAATTTTTTAACTTCTTGATAAGTCATTTGAAACATAAGCTTTCCAGACTGTTTCAGTTTATTACTCTTTTTAAGTGAACAGATCTAAATTAGAATCTCCTCAGATCGATAGCTCATTTTTATCACAGGACATTTGAACTGTACCATATAGATCAGATAAATCATCTTTCACTGCACTTGAAAGTTTTAAACTGCAGATCTGTGGTGTAGAACTGCCGTAGATTGGGTGCTAGGAAAATGATGTATTACAATTGTTTCTCCCTACCTATGGCTCTTCCTGAATAAGTGCCATGTTCCAGTACAGTGATTATTTTAATTGCACATGTTTCCTCAAACTCCATGATATATTTCTCTCTCTTAAAGCAGAGTGTTTACTTTTACATTACAATCAGTGTTTCTTCACTGGGTGCTGCTCAGGTTATTTACACCATGAAAAACCCTACGTAAGGTATTTGACTCCATGTGATCCCGACCAAAAGGAATGAGGAGATTCAAAGTGGAAGTTAAAACCACAGCCATGTCTTGGGCAGTGTACAAATCACAGGATCATGGAAAATTCATGCTCGAAGGGACCTCAGGAGCTCTCTACCCTGTCTTCCTGCTCATATCCAGACTGAATTGCTCTTACTTTTTTTCTTTTTCATTTTATACTTATTATCTCTCATCCTCCCACCAGGCACTCAGCTGTGAAAAGCCTGGCTTCATCTCTTCATTGGACTTGTGGGAATCAGGAGCTACTTTTAGGTACATCCCAAGTTGTCTCTTCCCCCGGAAGAACCAGCACTGCTCCCTCAGCCTGTCCTCACACTCTCATAGGGCGAGTGCTCCCACCCCAAGCATCTTGGTGGCCCCTCAGCTGAACTCCCTTCTGTTCATTGATGCCTTCCTTTGGATGTCTTCCAAAGATGATCAGTCTTGGATTTTGATCCTGCTGCCTTCATGTATTAAGCCATTATATGTTGTCTGCTGATCAACAACAGCCACAGCAAAAGTCATTATGGGAGTTTCAGAGGCAGATGATATGACATTGCATAGAACCACTTGAACGTTTTTTCTGACACACTTTTTTTTCTAAAGCAAAACAATCTTTTTCATAGCAATTTTTAATTTGTTTTCTTTTACATCTTTCAACAGAAAAAGTTCTGGAGTGCAGAGTGGATTTTTTTCCCTTTATTTTGTCTAATTCATGATATATGCAAATAAATACAGGATTCTTAATCCCAATTTAAAGTATAATTCTTTTGAAACAAACCGACTTCTTTGCAGACCCTGTAGATAAGGTGAGGAGCCCTGTGAGTTTCAGGGCAGAAGGAAGCCTGATATAAAGAGGGATCCTGCAGAGCCACACAGGCAGGATGGAACATGTACTCACCACCCAGCAGGTTACTGGTGTGGAACTGCAGACACCAAGTCGCCACAATTAATCCACTCTCAGGGCCTTGACCTGAGTCTTCCCATGTGGCAAAAGTGAAGAGCAAAGTCTCAGAAAAATAACAGATACAGACCAATATTCCTCCATGTTCTTGGGCACAGGTGTTAAAAATGAAGTCCTGAGGCCTTTTTCCAGGACACCGTCTATTACCCTGGTCAAAATATGGTTCCAAGAAAGAATTTAGACTCCTGTTAGAAAATAAGGATAACTTCTAAAGGTTTTCACTGTGCTGTCATTGCTCCTGTTGGACTTGCAGCCCTATATTACAGCATCGCCATAGCGACCACAGGTAGGCATCCACATCTGTGAGTTCTGTGCTAAATCAATTGCAGATTGTGTACACATGCACTTTAATTCATTAAGCCAGGGTTTCATTGTGATCTGTCCTTCACCAGCATTATTCAGTATTTTCATTATTGCTATGAACAGAGGCATAGAGGATGTGTTTATTAATTTTTCAGATGACCCCTATCTGGAAAGGGTTACCTGAAGGACTGAAAAATAGGATTGGTATTCAGAATACTTTTGACAAATTGAATAAATATATAAAACAACAACAAAAAAAGAAGATGCAAATAGATCGACTGAAAAGTATTTATACACAGGTAGTGGCAATTGTCTCCTCAAATATGCAATAGCCAAAATAGGGTAAGCACCAGTATAACAACAGAAGATCTGTCTGGATGGAAAGGGCACTTAGTAAATCACCAGGTGAAACAAGGTAAGTAACAATATACTGTTTCTGGAGAAGTGTCCATTGCCATGAGATATATAAGCAGGACTTTGTCCATGTGACACATGGTGGAAATCTTTCTTCTTTCAGCACTGGCATGGCCCCAGCAGGAGCTTATGCCCAGCTGTTGGTGCTCAGAACCAATCCAGCCTCTGATGAGTGTCCAGGGGAGAACAGTCCAAAACAACAGCCCAGAGGAACTGGAGCTGTTTGCCAAAAGAAAAGAAGAGAGAGGCATAACTGCGGCTTCTAACATATAAAAGGTAGCTGTAGAGAGGGAAGGAATTAATTCTCCATTATGAAATAATGGTTTAAATTACAGTGAGGTTTAAGTTAGGCATTTGGAAAAGCTTTCTAATAGCAAAAGTAGTTAAGCACAGAAATAGACTGCATGAGGACTATCCATCATTGGAGGCTTAAAGAGGAAGCTGTGTAAGCTGTACAGGAATGAATGGCCGAGCCATGGGGCTGAAAAGGGAGAAGAGTTGTTCTGATTTGGGTGCTAGCAAGAGGAGAAGATTTACATTTTCCAAAAGCAAATCTCATGGCTGTAACACACTGCTGTCTGTATAACACCAGCACAAGATGACCTGGAGCGATCACTTAATTTATTGATGTGTGCAAACCCCAACAGAAGGCCTGTTTTTACAGATGGCACCTGTTAAAACACACAGAACAGGGCATCAAAGCAAATCCTCTGATTCAGCCCTTGGTATGAGGTCAGGCGAGACACTCTGCAGGAATTGAGATCCAGCTGATGCTGCAATGTCCTAGTATTGATATGCCAGAAAAAGCCAAACAGCCTAGCAGGTGAGTGCTACCAACCTTTGTAATAACCAGCATGCTCTTATTTAGATGCCTTCCTAACAGATTTTGCTTAGATCAAATTTTTATTGGTGTTTGAAAACCCCAGACAGTGGGGGAGAGTAGAGGGAGGCTGGTGAATAAGTTTGTTCTAGTAGGAACACAAACTTGTATTTTACCAAATCAGCTGCTCATACATTGGTATCCTACAGTTATCTACAAAACCCAAATACTTTTAAAGAGAAAACTCGATCCAAATTTATCAACAGAGTTTTAATATTAGAAAAAAGCAGGAGCCAGAGTCTTTAAATGTCGTATTAAATGCAAACTTATCCATATTCACCAGCTTGATGCTACTCCTGGTATCATCAGGTAGCTCAGGGACTTGATTACAGTCATCATGACAATGCTATAATAAAAGATTATGAATAGCTTGTTGCTGACTTGGGAGCAATCTGGAAATCTCATATCATAAAACCAGCATTCAGTCTCTTTAAATTTATTATATTAAAAAAGTTATAAAAACTCTATGCGTAATTTTTACTGTGCTTCATACACAAGAGAGCCATTATTTAACTCTTCATTTAATTTCCAGATGCTTCTTATACACCATATAAAAGGTATCCAGAGAATCCAGGCAGGAAACAGACATGGTAGGCAGCTCAAAGGTATGCGTGTGTGGAAAATGCCATTAAAATTATAGGTTATCTCGTGTGCTTTGCTTCCCTAAACTAGAAGCGTTTCAAATATTTCCACAGATGTGGCTTCAGGCTGCAAGGTTGATGTCCCTTCAAGTTGTCTGGGAGTCCAGGTGGGCACTAGCTGGGGATCACATATGTGCTGGACCTCTGACATGCCAGATGCAGAATCCCCATGTGTTTTCTGCCTTGAAAGACAGCCAGTGTGTCCCATTGGATCCCTTACATCATGGGTACATTGCTGCATGCCATAATGCAGTGCAACAGCGGCAGTCTTTGAAGTTCCAGCTCTGGACTTAGACTGGACTTTTCAGGCTTTCTTTTGCAGAAAACAGAGAGAAAATATGTGGCTGCAAAGAAAATCTTACCCGGCAGCAATTTCCAGGAGACAGAGCAAAGAGGGCTACCTCCCACCAGGAATTTTCAGGTATGCCATCCCTGTGCCATAGCACAGGTGTGGCTGGGGAGCCCTCACACTGCAGCTCAGCTGCCCTGGCCCTGGTCCCTGAGTGCATTGTACATACTCAGAAACTAGAAAGGAAGTAAGCAAAAAAAATCTCACTTCTTCAAAGTTTTGGTGTTCTTGAACATTTGAATTGTGAGCCCTAGTTTCCTCCCTCCCAGTAATACATATTATTGCAAAGAAAATTTTGGAAGTCATGGAAGAAAGAAAAAGTACTTGAGCCAGTATGGCCCAGGCAAGAAGGATGTGAGCTCTGTTTCAACACCCACTGCAATTCGACAGGCTTGAGAAATCCTGATTGCTGGGAAGCAAAACACAAATTATCCCTGCAACTGCTTTTACCAGGTCACTCTGTCCTTTTCCTAATTCAAACTGCAATTATAGAGATGATAAAATGGAAAATAAATATATATGCAGTAGCTGAGAAAAACCAATTAGTTTTGCACCGGTGAGAAATAATGCAGAACTCCTTGTGTTTTTAACGAACTGGCTCTCAATATATATTGTAATGTATCTTCATGACCCAAATGTACTTAGGAAGAGCATGACAATGAAATGTATGTTGGAAGTGTAATAAAGGAACTAATGCAGTAAAGTTAGTATATTTTATTAGTAGAAGAAAACAATTAAAATTATATCCAGGTAGTAACTTAGGAGACAAATGTCATAGCTGTCTTTTTGCTGCCGAAATATGTGTACTCTCTTCCTAACAGTCTCTTTCCCCAAGGAAAAATAAATGTATCTAAGAAATACTTGTTAGCAATGCAATTACAGGCTTAATTCCCCAAACAACTTCAGACATCATAAAAACAAAACCAAGCAGAAGCCCTTTGCAATTGCAATGGAAAACAGACAGAAAACCACTAAGTGCTCAGAGAAAGATAATATATTTTTATAACAAAAGCTGACACAGTCTTTGACAATAACATTTGAGATGACATTAGCATTAGTTCTTCAACTGCACTGTATTTTTCTTTTCAGCTACAGCCTAGAATGGAAACTTCTGCTGAGGTTAGACTGTTCTACTCCTGGACAGCACTTTTGGGACACTTGGACACCAAAGTAGCTTGCCATACTCTCAGAAAAGCAAGGTAGCTTTGTATCAAAATAACATTTCTTGGCACTACTTACTTCTGAAGGCCTGGTCCCTCCACGGAACTTAATGACAGCTGGGTTATTTGTAGAATGGGAGCTCAACCGTGAGACCTGAGACACTGGGAAGCTAATTCAGAGCACTTCTGAAATGATGGTCCTAAGAAAATGAGATCAAGATAAAAGTTTGAATAAATAAGATAAAAAGGAAAAAAAATGCTAAACTTTGCTTCCCCCCCTGCACCCTGCTTCCCCCATCCCATTACACAGATTAGACCCATATTCATATCACAGCTTGGAGAAAAAAAACCCTTCAAGAAGCCTTGCATGGGCCAGAGGAAGTTTGTAGCTGTGCAAGGCTCATGTTTGTGGTGTCCTTCAGGATTCCCATGCTGGGGTTTAGATTCATCCCTATCTCCTCATCTATTTATCAGGGTGCTCCCTGCCCAGCCTGGGCACTCTGGGCTCTCTCACCGTCCACAGCAAGGCCTTGAGCTCCTCCAGAGACTCCTGTCTTGGGATGGGCTGTCTCATACTACTGACTTCACCAGGAGAAACTCTGGACACTCTGGAAACTCTACTCGTGTGAGGAGTAGATGTCCTGACCTGAGACACCAGCCTCTGTAGAAGGATTTCTACTTGATTTGGTAGCAGCATATACTTTTACTGTTGGAAGTAAAGGTGTACGCCCCAGAATAATACCATGTTCTTTCTAGATCCCCACTCCCAATGCAAGTTTGAATTTCTTTGACAAGGACTTCAAAAGACTTTTTCTCCCCAATGACTCTGTGCATTCCAAAATACCCATCTAAAACACCCATCTAAAACATTGCAGATGACTTTTACCCCTCAGTCAGTTACTATCAAAAGTCTCCATTCTTTTGAAAAATTGGCAGCAAACCAAGATAAAAATATTGATGTTTAAAAATTTAGTATTTTAAATATTGAACATTAACATCCTTTTAAATATTTTTAAGTTCTGCATCAGGATAGATATTTTCATTTGACACTCACTTATAAAGGGTTACTGCATTGATTGGTTCACAAGAAGAGAAAAGTGGATTTTCTTTGAATTTGTCATGCTTCCAGCCTTGGATCCCAAAATGACACATGGCTGGAAGGCACTGGAGCTTCACTGGGTGAAAAAGCATATTCTCAGTACAAATGTAAAAACTGTAATAACGAAGCCCCAGAAATCACAAATGCCTGGATCCCCAGGTTGCCGGTGATGCAGTGCAGAGCTACAAAAGCTGATGCCAGAGAAAGGTAGAGAAACTCTTTGCAGATGATCTTCAAGATGTCTCATGGCTCATAAAAATTATCGACTTCAGTGGCATTTTCAATTAATAGATGCACTGATTTTTCCTCTGTACATTTAAGCTGTCAGTAGCTACTCCCATAATGACAGGATGAGAGGGATTGGATTTTTTTCATATTTAAAGTGTAGCTGATTAAAGTTGAAATGGGATCAAGGATATGCTTTTTTACTAATGGAGATTTTGGATAATAATGACAAGGAGCTTTCAATTGCAAAAGCCAGTGTGATGCCTCACATGTCTGTATTGGATGCAAATCTTGAGAAATGTCCTTGACTAGGGTCATTAAAACTGCCATGATTGGATTTGTGGCATTTTTAATGTGTAAGCTCAGAAACAAACTGCATTATTATTGAAACTCTGAGATTAATTTATTGAGGTGATCTGAATAATTTTTCTGAAGCAGAAATTACACACACAGCTGCTGTCTCTCTCTTAATGAGTTTCAGAGTCTGTATAAAGAGGAAACCCAAGGCTTTGTGGATAGCTCAGAAGAGATTTCTTTCTATCCTGCCTCACAGCCTGTCTCCTGAGAAGCACAACCATCAGCACTGACAATAATAAACACAAAACAGAAGTCTAGATTAAATGCTGTGAATGATCTATGGCTTCGTTTTGCTGGTATGCACCTGAGGCTCAAGATCCTTCTGCAAAATGATGGAAACTCGTCTATCTCACTAACAAAAGTTACATGCCTACAGTGATTCGAAACAGAAACTGGCTTTACCTGTAATCTTCTGAGGTGGATTTTAAATTTTCCTTAAATCGAAGGTGCTTAGACCTGATACTTTGGCTTAGCATCCTAGAAAAGCTGAGATCCACTGTAAATCAGGTTCCAGGTCAGGTTTATTTTTCTGCTATCCCAAATCTGCAACAAGATGTTGCTTATTGGTAATTTCTGAAGGAAAGATTAGTTGAGATGCTTACAGAGACATTGCAATAATGGTGACATTTATGGGATGGGGAGCCAGCAGAATCTCTTACTGAGTGTGAATTATAAGCCTGTGTCAGGTTCCAGGGTGCACAGCTGGAAAGGCCACCTCCGTTTTCCTCCCTTTCTCCCTCTTGGCAGCAGAATAAAGTTGCTCCTTAATGGCATTTCCGGGGTGACAAGAAATATGGTACTTCTGTTTTGTAAGGTTTCTGCAAATGCCCTGGGTCCATACTACACTTCCTTGGACCTGAGTCTCTTAAACCCCCTTGATGGACAACCACATTTTCAGGTCCAGTAAGTGGCATCAACTTCAAAAAACATTAAAGAGCAACCTTTTATAGTTCAGAAGATGATAGAAAGTTCCAGGAATGAGTCATAAAATCAATCTCTTCCACCTAATAAGGGTGCATAAGCGGGAAAGTTCTTTTCCCAAGAAAAGGGCATTAGAGTGGCAAAGATGACAGCACATTGTGGAAAAAAACTGCATCTCTGCTGTGGCTGTTCAGAAAAATGCCCAAGTTACAGTCAGCTCCTTGGCTCACAGGTTCCAGGGAAATGTTTGCACAGCTGACATGTGGGAGGCAACATGTGGATCTCTGATGGCATAAGCCCAGTTGTTTACATTTATATGTACAAATGTGTCACCTGTCCCCATGACTTTCAGAGAGAGTACGTGCTCTGAGAGCTGAGGGGAGGAAGGGACAACCCCAGTACATCATATTCATATTAGAGTACCTGTGGTAAAAAAGACTGCAGAATTTAAGTGCAGCTCCCCACTGCCTTGTTCTAATCTCTCCCAGGAAAACAGTGCACAGGAAGGGTTCTCACTCACAGCTATAATATGGTAAAACACAGCCAGCACTGGTGCAAGATTTCCCATTAGTGCTGAAGCAAATGTCTGAGGTCAGGCTGTGAGAGAGGTGAGGCTGGAGGTCTTCTCCTCCCCTCCAGGGACTGCGGCTGTCGATAGAAGTAACAAACTGAATAAAGCAGAAATAACAACCTGCAGTCCTTCCTGCTGAAATGAAGATTTCAATAACCTGTGCTGCAAATGGCAATAATAAGCAGCCTCTTTTGCTTCGAACCATTAGGAGAGAACATGCCAGGGGAGAGATCAGTCCTTAGAGTGATTGTTTAGATTAAAAGGCTTGTGCAAAGCTGAAGTGAGGGAGGTTTACTTTCCTCCCAAGCCAAGCATGCAGAAAGGCAAACAGGGGTTTGGCTGTTTCCAGGCAAATCAGGCTGTTTTAATGACCTTGCTTCTCTTTTTCAGTGCATCCATGTGAGCTCCTTTGCACACATTGGTGCGTGCTCTGCTGTGCTGCACCCTGGGAGAGCACGCACCCCCCGTGTGACCAAAGACCACATCTAGCAGCAAACATGGAAGGAAAAAAATAAACACAGGGAGGGAGGCCTGGAATCTCCAATCTGACGTGCTCAGCAAGTTACTGGTTGGCCTGGTAGTGATGCCACCAGCACTAGGAAAGAAGCTTTCTCTCGCAGTTTCTCTCGGGTTTATTGGGAAGATTATTAAAACATTTCCATTTTAAAATATTTGGCAGAGACTTCTGTGTAAGTTGAGAGGACATTTCTGCCCATATTGCTTCAGACAGAGAAAAGAGAGTTTAAAGGGAAAAACCAAGCAAAACAGCATTGACTTTCTTCATGGCTACTGAAAAGGGTCTTGAAAGAACTTGCCTTGTGAGCGAGAGGGACACCAAGAAGTACTCCTTGGCCCTAGACAGGTAACACAACTCTTTGTTTCCTTCACTGAAGTTTCTGTGTCAGAGCAAGATCTGTATAGCATGGTATGAGCTCACCAATCTGCCAACTGGCTGCAGGAGTCAAAGTCTGAAGAGTTTCACCATGCATACATTTTACAACTTTCAAAATGTTTTGTTCAATATTTTCCTTCCCAAACTTTCTTATTAGATATTTGAAGTATTTACTAGACAGCAGTCTGATGTGTCTGTGATGGATTGAACCAATCTATTGTTGAAGCAAGTGTCTCTTGCTATGTATTTTATAAGCTTAGTAGATTTATTGTAGGATGCAAAACCTCATGGATTTTGCTGCAATTTTAGGCTGAATTATAATTGTGCTATTGACACCATGTTTGACTCAAGGCTCCTTCATGCTTGAATGTCTAAATTATCCATTTGGTTTGAAAGAAAGGTGATGCTTTATTCCTGTGGATAGTGTGTTGAGCTTAGAGTTAATGTACCTCTTGTGTGCCAGAGGTCCTGTGAATAAATGCTTGCTTGAGTGAGGAAAGATCCTCTGAAAACGTGAAATACTGTAGATGGGGTTTAAAAAATGAGTATAAATGTCTATCACAAAATAGTTTTGCAGTTTAACTTTTCTTCATTCTTCCTCTTGACTCAGACTAGAAAGTATTTTTTAAAGAAAATAGCTGCTCAGTTACAGCTTAGCACCTCTTGACATTTCCATTATCTCATTGGTTTTCAGGTTATTTATTGCTTGGCTCTCTTAAAACATGTGGGACAGAAACTTGGCATAAACATTGTCAGTTCAAATGGAAATCTGTCTCTTCATGTTCTTTCACTGGGGTCAGTGCCATCGTATTTTAGTCGTTTGAATGTCTGGGTTATTATTTAAATATTATTACATAGCTCCATAAATATACATGGCACTGTCTGAAATGACTTCTGTGGTAATATTTATATTTCAAAAAGATCCCATATGATTCTGCAGTTCATTTTAGTTATTGAAGACACTCAGTGTATTTTTGAAAGTTTGCAATTTTGTGGGCACAGCTTCAGTGCTTGAGGTCCCTTGCCCTCTTGCAACCTCTGGACACAAAGGACAGCTCTGGGCAAACCCATTATATAGTCCCCTGAGACAGGGACAGTTGTTAAGCTACCTTGTGAGGAAGCATTTTTTCCCTGGATCACCAGTAATGGGGAATATTCCCGGTAAGCAGAAGGGTAGGATGCATACTGGGAGCAAGAATCCCTGGCAGCTGATCCTCCCATCTGAGAGATGACACACTTTCTGGAGTAAGTTTTTTTCTGGTAATTTTTTCTTAATTTAGGATTGAAATTAGTTGGGGTGAATTGCTGTAGCAATTGCAATTGCTGAGCTGATGCTGCAGCTACATGCAATAGTCCCTGAGCAGGAGGGCTGGTCCCAGGAGGGGTCTACAGTGGTGGTCCTGAGGTGGTTGAATGATGGAGGTGGTAGCACAGCTCTCCAAAATGAAGAAGACTTGTCATCCAGCCATGTGGCTTTTGTGCTCCATCTCCATTTTGCTTTTTCTGCCAGATGAAATTTGATTAACTGCACAATTTAATTACTCTGTTCCAGAAATAATCAGAAATGGGGGCTGAGAGCCAGAGTCTCCCTCCTGTTGGAAAGAGCTGGTAGCACAGGGGTTTGAACCCCTTGCCCTGCTCCCCATTGCACCCAGCAGCTTGGGGTGTCAGGCCAGTGACCCAGGGTGCCAGCCTGTGAGCCACGGCCAGCCCATAGGGGGATGCAGCCCTCTGGGCCTGGGCTCACAGAGCAACTCCCTTAAGCCAATAGTAGCAATAGGCTCATTCTTGCCTGTTGGTATAAATTATCACATTTTTCTGTCCCCCATGTGTAGCATTAATGAGCAGCTCTAATGCTTTCAGCAGAATTTACTTGGCACACAGATTGTCTATTTCCTTGCCATCCCCCAGCCTCTTTCTTTTTAATAAATGCCATCATTACAATACACAGGGAACAAAACTAGTTTTATCTTGAGCATATGAGTAGGAAGCCTGAAAGCTGACCCCTTTCCCTGCACTCAGGTTTGTGGAAGAAAATGTTTTGCACACGCCAGACCTGTCTATAGTCACTGGAGGGTTTGGATGCATTAAGGCTTCCCATGTCAAACTTGAAATGCTTAAAAGAGAGGGGCTTCAACTGAGCCCTTTGAAAGCCAGATCAGTTGTAGGTTTATAGTGCAATTCACATTGGGAGGGACCTTAAGAATGTCTCTGGTCCAACCAAGAGATTGAATAATGTTGCTCAGGGCTGTCTCCAGTCAAGTCTTGAAAGAAATCTCTCAGGATAGAAACTCCCTAACCTTTCTGGGCAATATGCTTCAATAGTGAATTAACTTCACAATCTTTTTTTTATCCCTCATATTCAATCAGAACTTGTTTCAATTTGTGACCAATGACCTCATCCTTTCTCCATGTAGAGCAATAAAGCTCCATCTTCTCAATAGCCTCCTCAAGAATAATGGCAGGTTGCATGTAGGTGCTCACAAAAAGTTCAGTCCCCACAGAAGTGCTCTAGCCTTAATCATCCTGGTCACCCTCTGCTGAACCTGCACTGATTTACTGCTCCTTCCTGTGCTAAGAACCCCAAAGCTGGACACAATATTGTAGATGTGGTCTCACAAATCTGTCTGTCCCAGGTGCAGGATTTTATATTTGTTCTTGTGAAATTAGGCAGCTCCTGTTGAGCTCTTCCTCCAGACTCATTGTGGCAGCCTTTCCCTCCAGTCTATCAGCTGCACCTCCAGGTTGGCATCATCTATTAAGGTGATCAGGGTGCCCTACACTTCCTCCTCCAGATAACAGAGGAAGGCATTACACAGGATGGGTGTCAGGACAGGACACCTCTTCCCACAAGACTTGAGGAAGGTTATGAACCATACTGGTTACAGGGTATGAAGCTGAGCACCCAGAACCTCCTGCTTCATGCAAAATGTATTGTCTGTAAGTCATACATCACCTATCTTTAAATTAAGTCTGAACTAGTTCTCTGAGACAGTTTTGTATAGTCTTTTCACAGTCAATGGTAGTATTAAAAGAGAATAAGTTCTTCTAATGACTAATAATTTATATTCTATTCTTTCTATTTTTTATCACCTATATAGTGATCTAGATAACCCTTTATCATGGTCTAGGTAATGGCTTGACCAAGTTCCTCAAGTTTCCATGAATGAAGTCAGGCCAGAGTATTTTATTGCTTGCTGGCAACAGATCACTGTAATATTGACCAGAAATATTCAAATATCTCACTTCATAAATCAGTGGATTTGCATCTGGTTGTGCCAGCTATGCTATGAGCTAGATTTTGGGTTGATCCAGCATGGATTTCTTATTATGTTCTTTATCTGTCTTTATAGTGGGATTTTGAATACCATCACACAAGTGAAACTCAAGGCTTTAAGTCTCAAAGTTTTGGTTTTTATTTTGTCTCTGAGACAAATGACAAGGTGGGGAAAAAACCCCAGGGATGTGCAATGCTGAAAGTAGGAAAGTTGTATGAAAATGTTATGGTTTGTCTTCATGAAAAAGTTTTTAACAGAGGGCATTTACCTGTAGGTATTCCTATCTACAGGCTTTAGACTCCTAATTGGTTCCTGTCTGGCAGGCTCATACCAGCAGGCAAAAGTTTGAAGCAAACCTGGGAGATGATTTCTTCAGGTGAAGAGTGATTTTTCTATATCAAGCACTTAAGGAATATTTTCCTCTTTTTCTCCCTTCCTGCAGGCGATATGATTTTATGAGATCATAGAGTCCTCATCAAATAAAGGCATTCCACCACTCCTTATCCTTTACAGAATCAATGCTCAGGAAGATTATAGGTGTTTCCTGTGATTTCTGGACCGTTTAGGCTGAGGGCCCTGTGGTTATCTCCTTTGTCAGCTGGCCCAGTAGCACACAGTGTCTCAGCAGACTCAGCAAACCCAATCCCATTGCCTTTGTCCCCCTGCAGGTGACACTAGGACCCTGCAGAAAGGGCTGTGTCTGCCGGCCATATGCCATCTCCATTATGCCCAATTCAGTTTTGCCTCTTCATCTCAGAAAGAAAATTAGAACCAAGGTAGTAAGTGATATGAAACAGAAATTAAATAGCTACAGCATTAGCTCAGAAAATTGATGGTTCAGAGGTATAAGAATGACACATAAAATCATGAATGATGCGAGGCGGGTAAGCAGGGAATAGTCACTCATTATTTGAACAGTATAAGAACTAATTAAAATAGCAGGCAGACAGCTCCAGAGTGACAAAAGACACATTATTTTTACACACATCATAATTAAATTGTATCAATAGTTTCAAGTCAGCTGGGTTTGTGGAATAAAGATCTGTAAAGAGATGTTGGACAGGAGCTCTGGTTCAGAACTAGCAAGCAGTAGCTCTCTGGGAATGTTCCTCTTTGGTACTTTGACCTTATGTATTCCTTCATGCTCATGGCAGAATTTGGATACTTGGCTACATGCACCTCTGGTCTGTCTCCAGGCAGCCATTGTTATACCGTTATGTAGAAGGAAAACTCTTGACAATACATTTATGCATAAAGGGCCAGGCCCTCAAAATGAGGTCAAATAAGGTAAGGCATGAATTCCTACCTACTAGACATCTAAATGTATGCAAATATATAAATATTTGCCTTTATTTTGTGCCCACAGTAAGAAAAAGGAGAAACTGGACAGCTAGGTTTTTAACAGGGTCTTAAATACCTTGAAAATATTCAAGATTGGTACATCAATTGAAATCGGAATGGTGCCAGCATAAGGAAGGTGACTATGGCTTTGATAAATTTTTCTCTGAAGGCAGTTTCATTATCCTTTCAGGCACCAGAAAATTACTATTTTTCCTCATGAAGGAGATGATCTCCTGTGGAAAGTGCAGTGATTCCACATTTTCCTCTTTTGACTGGGGAACTCATAATGGTCTAGGAGGATAGCAATTATTCCCATAAGCCTGCAGATCAAGGCACCCAGCAGATCAAGTGAAAATAAACAGAAAGGAAGTTGTAATAAAAAGCCATTGCTAATGATTTGTGTGAAATCTGTAATATGTATTAATATTTTCTGCTTCCCCCTTCTGGGCATGACTCAGTAGGAGCCTTTCTGTGACATTCCCCTGACTGTCTTTTTTACAAAGAAAAGAGGATTTGAAATGGAGAAAAGATTATTTTTTAATCTGTGACTCTGCAATATGATAGCACAGAGACCTGATGCTCAAAGGCTACATCTTCCTCTAAAACACTATGAAGGGGTTTCTGGTCTAACAGAGCTGATCTTTGCACCTTAAGCTTTTGATTCACACTTTTATAAAACTGCCTATTAGATTCTTAGATTCTTTTAATTAGTAGCAGGCAGCTTTTGAAAGAAAAATAATGGTTATGTACAGGAGCTGGCAGGAGTTTTCCTAACTCATCAGGCCAGATGCTGTTCTGCAAGTTCAAAGGGAGCAGTGAATGCTTGCCACCTCTGGCAACTGGAACACTTTTATTTAGGTACCCTTTAGACAGAAAAATGTGACATTTGTGGGTTTATGCTGTCTCTGTTTGCTTTTGGTTCTGTCCAGCAAGATCTGCGACAGTGCTTTCCTGCCCCTCAGTGATGCCCTGAGGCTTTGTTAGTTGACAGAGAGACCGAAAGACAAAAACCAAAAGAGAGTGAGATCACAGAGTGACCTATTTTGTTAACAGCAAGGAAAGGACTTGGTGGCTCAGAATATGCAGCAGTAATTTTGGCATTCCTGCCTCAGAGGCTGTTGAGCTGATCGTGACTCATGTCATTAAGATGATTTTAATGTTCAATGCCAGCTGATGAAAATTGAGGTAAGGGGAAATTAATTTTACATGTAAACTATAGAAAAGCATTGGAAGTTAACTCCAGAGAGAGATCATGAGAAAGAAAATCTTGCCTGCCCTGATCTCCAGGGGAGAGTGAGAGAACTACAGCATTTTATTCAGCCATCTGGAAGGAATTAATTTGTGGTACCTTCTGTGTCTAATTCGTCAGTAAAATATTGTACAAAAGTGACACAGTGCACATGAGGAACCCGATAAATGTGAAACTAAAGGACTGGAGAAGGACTGGCTGGTGGGGACCCCAGCTGCCAGATGGGCAGCCCACTCCCTACACAGGCCAGCTCCTATTTATTTGTTGTTGTGAGGAAAATAAAGTAAAATGAAGACAAAAGCATCTGTCTCCAGGCATCAGGCATTAAATCTGACCAGTTGCTCTTTCACACAAGCTCCTCACTTACAGGGGGAATCAGTCACCTCCACTGAGCAAACAGACACCACATGCTAACCTGGCTGGGAAACAGGCTGACTCAGGGGAATGTTGCACCCTTGGAACATCTCAATAACATTTACAGAACCAAATTCACACTGATTATCTACAGTTGCAGGGCTTGGCTGCCGAGATGGGTCAGCTCTTCTTTTGCCAGTACTTCTGTGATGTTGATGAACATAAAAGGCCAAGGCATCAGCTCTGCAGGTGCCTTTGCCTCTTGCCCACCAGTCTGGGGCATCTGGCAGGACTTCAAACATGCTGAGCAGCTGCAGCCCCCTCAGGCTGCCCAAAAAAAGGAGCTGGAAAAAGCTTGTGATTTCAGTACAGTTTTTTGGTTTTGGGTTTTTTTTCTGGACATTGACTACTGCAGGTTGGCAGCTACCAGCTGATTTCTTTCCAGTGAGATTTTAGGCATCTTGACACTTCTATAAACAGTGCAGAAAGACTACAGAAAGTCACCAGGATTCATGTTACTTCCTGGAGCACAGGTTTCCTTCACTCAGCTGAAGAAACAATTCTTCCTAGTCCCAGAGTAAAGTCTGAAGTCAAAATGAGGAAAAGCCACTATTATTACTGGGGCAACTAAGCTCAGTCCCACATCCTGCCCCAGGCTAATTTCAGACTTGAAAAAAACCGGTGGAGTTTGCTGTGTTCCTGGGTAGCCCCTGCACACAGACCTCGAACAGCTGCAACACATGGTTATAGGGACAGTGTGTATGTGCATCTTGGCAGAATTCATCTTCTGGTGCCACAGTCTCAGTGCACTCACCACATTAGGAGTAGCTCTGGCAACAAGTGTTGTATTGGGAGAGACAGAATGGTTTAAAGTCCCCCTGGTAGGGGGTTTAGAGGTGGGGGGAAATTGGCCTTTTCTGCTGAGTGATAAGGAGAAGGGAACATCCTTGCTCAGCAAAACACCCTGAGGCCTCCCAGGGGGAATCTCTTGGTTGCTGTACTGAGACCACCAGACCTCATGGTCATCCAGCTCCCACAGTTGCCGTGCAATGAGCTTGGCCCCAGACCTCTGTACCCCCACCCCGTACTTCCTGTGCAGGAACCCTCAGAGGCACAACACTGAGGTTTTGTGGCAGACCACACTTGGCTGAGAAGTCACTTTGTGATGGAGCAATGCTCAAAGAGCCACATCTGCTGGACTTCTCACCTTACCACAAAATCAGTGACACAAGGGGTTCTACGTGTGCTATGGGTTGCATGTACTATAGAGAATTTATTTCTTTGATTTTTGAATACCTTTGAAAATTTTCAGTTAATATTTTCCATGCTCGAGCTCTGCTGCAATATTGGTAGATTTTGTACATATGTGGAAATTTGAGATAAAATAGTTCTGTGTGCAAAGAGAAGAGAGAAATATCTTTAGCCAATTATATTTAAGAAAAAGAAGTTTGGAGTGTTTTTTTGACTAGTCTTCCTGACAAAGCTGTTGGGAATAAAATCTTGAATTTTCAGTAGAATTTTCTCCATATTATGCTGAACGTGGTAGCTATTTGCATAAGCTACAATTTTTTCGAAGTCACGTGGTGTGCATGAGATGTACAGCCTAAGAAAGCCACCTTGTGCTTCATAAACTGCTAAATGGTGTAGGAGAGCCCAAAGAGCTGGGAAACACAGCCAGAACACTCATTTCATGTGCAGCTCCCTCCCACAGAGCCTTGCTTGTGTGAGCAAGCCTCTTCTATGACCTGCTCTGCTGTTCCCAATGCTGCTTTTATCCTTTGAAAGCATTAATTACATCCTTTCTGAGCCTGTAGGGCTAGATGCCTGAATAACCAGGGTTTTTCTTTTTTAACCTTCTATTTCTTTCTATCCCAAAGGATGAGCTGGCTTCAGAAGAATTCAAATGAAGAGAGGCAGCAGCAGGAAGCAGAAGTTACAGGAGCTAATCCAGCATATCACTGTCACGGCTACTCACAGGCCTATGAGAACAGAAAGAGGGAGCAGCATCAAGCCAGGAGGAAGCTCTGTGTAGCATCAGTAATTTGCACCTTCTTCATGATTGCTGAGATAACAGGGGAGTATGTGTGTTCAAAAAGAGCCCAGTCTGGTGCCCAGCACAGCCACATTCTTGCCTTCAGTGTGGACTCTGACTGCAGAGACCATGCTGATAGGGGTGAACCCATATGGCATTAAATAACTCTCCTTTGAACCTGGTCATTGAAAGAACTGGGGAGAGGAGAGGGTTTAAGTGAAATTATCAAAATATTTTCATATATTCATTCAAGGATTGCATCTGGGTAGGAACACAAAGATCAGTTAATGGTCTGAACTGTTCTTCCAGGTCTTTAAGCTTGACTGATGCATGTCTTAGCATCACAAAAGGTTTCTAATAAATTGAGTTACATTCTTTTTAAAAGATTAAAAGACTTTATATGTTTATCTAGGCCAATGAGACCTCAGCACCAATGAAGGCTGCTAGCAGCAGGATCTGAAAATAAATGCAAGAGTCTTTTTAAAATCCAGGGAAATCCAGGGCCAGATTCGCCATCTGTTTTTCTACAGTTAAGTCAATGTATTTATATCAGGGCACGTTTATCTTTTAAATTGGCCTGCTGGTGTGTCTCTGGATCAATGGAAGATTATTCCCCTTCCTAATTAGCTTTCACTTCTGGAGCCACCCTACAATATACAGTATAAGTGTTTGGCTTGCTCACAGAGCATTGGCTTTCATTTCGTCTCACTGCTCAGCTCTCCATGGATTCTGTGATATTTATATCCACCTGATAGTTCCTGGCTCTTTAATTTGCCCTCTGCAGTGAGCTGAGGTAAGGGAAGGCATGAGGAATCCCACAGACTTTTGCCATATGTGTTCCAGCCGATGTAACAAAAATCAGCCAGGAAGGCCTCTGAAACCCATATTTTTCCAGCTCAGACATCTCTGGAGCCCCATGAAAATGAAACAGAAAGGCTTTGTCTTCCCCACAACTGAGAAGCGGAGGCACTGAAAGAGTAGCTGCATTTCTGCCTTCTCCTCTGTCTGCCAAACCCAGCAGGGATTTCTCTAACTCTTCCCTCCCACGTGCTCCCTCTGCATGAAGCCCTGTTGTTTGTAGGTCACGTGCATTTCCCCCACGAAAGCCAGTGCATGCTGCTAATCCCCGTGCAGTAATTTCCAGTGCCAGAAGTAATGCATTATTAACAAAACCATATAATCAGTAGGCTTAAGTTTGGTGAATGTGGCTGTGCTAGAGGATAATTGGAAGGACAGATGATACGTTAACTAAATGTTTCATTTTGCTTAATGAATCATGCAGCTTTTTTGCAGTGACAGCTTAAGTAACAGGCTTGAAGACCGTTTTGCTTCAGACCATTAAACTTTGACAAACCAGTTATTAACTGCAGTTACAGACAGCTCTCTGTGGAGATTTTTGTAATTATGAACCATACATTTAATTTTTTTAATCATTAGGCAAGACTGCTGTGCCTGATGATTGACCGTTGAGTGACTGACAATTTCTACTGCTTGTGGTCTATAAAGCTATAAACATCCATTATAGGGATTGGTAAGTCTTAAAGGCCACTTGTTGGGAGTATTGATAAAAAGCTGTAAAAGCCTATAACTGCAACACTTATTTTACTCCTGAAGATAAAGAGTATCTTCCCCTCCCCTCCTTGCCCTCTAAGGGCTAACAGCATCCGTGGGCATTATTCTGCAAAACAGAAGAAACAAAGCTGCATGACTCTCAGAGAGGTTGAAAAGTTGTACTTCTTTGAATGCCTAGATCTTTCTGTGATGTCTTTTCTCAAACCATCTGTGCTGGCCATTACTGCTTTCCCAAACAGGGCACTGCTGGTAGAGCCTGATAGACCACCAGCTCTCTTTGAAAAACAATTGTCTTCTGTTCTTCTAAAGCAGATCCATCACACTCTCCATAGATCTGGAGGTATCAGTCAGACCAACACTACCCACTGTGGAGCCCAGATATGAAAGTGCTTTCCAATGACTTTTGGTAGTTAAGGACCAAATGTGGATTTCAAAGCACTTACACTTGGGCCATAGGAAGAAAGACAAACACTGCATGTGGTCTCATGTCAGAGCAGAACATAAAAACTTGATCAGTGAGACAAGTTGGTTAAGTTAAGCAGACTGAGATCTCTGAAACTCACCCAAGGCATTAGTTTTGCCAGCAATATATAAAATAATCATTCGCAAACATTTTTCAAAGACAGCAGGCTAGCAGCAAGCTTTTGAGATGCTGTCCCACAGAACATGGAAATAGAGTATATAAACTGCAACAGGGTTTTGCCCACAGCTTGTGATCTACATATTTGTTTGCTGAAAGATACCTGATGCCTGGGATATTAACATCTGGGCATGGCCAGACAAGCCTTCTTCCCCCTGCTAAGCAGAACTGTCTCCCTCTTGAGATAGTGTTACCCTGAAAACAGCGAAAGTCTAAGAAATGTGCCATGACCAAAAAGTATCTGTGCATTTACACTTGAGCATGTGCTGGGAAATACTTATTCTGATGAATTTTTCATTTTACTGCAAGGAATGAGATGCCCCCAAATTCTGCAGCCATGCTTTTCCCCTTTTGGGAAATAACTTTGAGCAAAATTCTGTGCTGACAAAACTTATAGTGTTAGGTATTCTAATCTAAAATATGCATACAGGAGGAAATTAAACAGACAGTCCATCCTGCTGGCATGAAAATGCTCCAACTATAAGGAAACAAGAGATCTATCTACATGTCCTTTTGGTAGTGGTATGCTGCCAAAGATTTGAATGAGGCATTTTATGATGTTTTTCAGGATTCATTAATTCTCATATGGGTTGTGGTCAGGAGAAATGAGTGAGCTGAAATTAATTAAATGACTGAAGAATGGAAATGCATTGCCAAATGCAGAAACTAGATGTTTTGGCTCTGTTATTTCACATTTACTTTTCCACGTTTGCACTTTGATGAAAAACTTCCCCTGCTGTAATGTGTTGGAAGGAGAGTGTCCTGCCTGGGATCCTTGTCTTCTCCTGCAGCCACAAGGAACTTGGGGCAGTTTAAAGCAAACTTTTAGTTTATTTGGATTTGCCTTTAGCCCTGAGACATAGTTAGAAGAATTTGGCAAAATAAAGATATTTGGCTAACTGAGTAAAAGAAATGTGAATTAAAGTAACCCAAAATATTTTTAATTTGGTGGGTTTTTTCCTTCAGAATGCACATAAATCCAAACCCCCACAGAGTAAAATGATATTCAGCCACATTTTTTTGAGCTCTAGCAGGAAAATTAAGTCATGCATTACAGATTCAAAATGATAGATTAGTCCTAAGAACAAAACATTTTTCTCTATGCCCCCACTAAAATGGTTGATTGCTTATCACAGTCCTTCTACTGGGATCTTTCCATGTTTTCCTGTTTTAGTGTTGCCTGTGACAAATAGTCAGGCAGCAGGAAGAACATGCATATTTTCTTGTAACAAATAGGAAATTAATCCCATAAGCTAGGTCTCTGAACTGTTGTACATACATAAAAATATCAGTGTTCTCTGAAAAGATAGTGGGAGGATATGGGAAATGTGATTTCTAATATGGCTTTTCAAAAAAAATCTGATATTAAAATAGTCAAACAGTACAATAGTAATGTAACAATGGAATTAATGTATCACAACTCTTATTGTTCCTAGGTCTCTCTCTAATGAAGAAATTTGGCTTATGTTTTTCTATTAATTCATACCTTTCACTGCATGAATGAGGTACAAAATGAAATTACCTTTGAAGAGGTTTGGGTCTTGTATATGATGACTAAAAATTGAGTGTTTCCTTTGATTCTCAGCAAAACAGGCCTTGAGTTTGATCTGGTTGGCTCAAACTCCTGCCCAGAGCCGTGACCCGGACGTGTGTTTCACACAGGTGGGCATATCGCCGGGAGCCTGGCAGTGGTCAGCGATGGGGCACACATCCTGGTGGACTTGACCAGCTTCCTGATCAGCCTCGTCTCGCTGTGGCTCACCTCCAAACCTCCTACCAAACAGTTAACCTTTGGGTGGCACCGAGCAGGTAGCAAACATGTCATAGTATGAACACGTGGAATGGGAAAGGGACATTGCCATAGCCAGGGACTGGAGAACATGCTGATGTCCAACGGGTCTGCAGGCATTTAGAGACAGTGCACTAATGCTCCCACAGCTCTCAGGACATGAAACAGAGCAAGGCAGTGAATTTTAAAGAAGTAAAGAGTCATCTCTTATCTAAAAGCATGTCTTTCAGTTCATTATTTACCATAATTTTGGGCTGGTGCTAACTTCAGTTGAAATAACAGCTACTTCTCTCAGTGACTTGAGTGTGTGGAGGACTGAGCTCTCAACTTATTATGAAACAAGTTTCTATAAAAGCAGCCATAAAAATTAGGAATCGCTCCATTTCTAAAGCAAATTATTAAATTATTTTTAAAAGTCCACAATGTTACATTGTAGGAAAGCGAGATCCTTTAACATTTACCCTTTTCTAGATTGTCTCCTTTCATGTCTTTATCACTGTGGGTTTTTATATGATGCAAACTGATTTTTAAAGTACTTTTTCCTCAACGTAAAACAATAATTTTACAGATGATACCTAATACCAAAAGCCTGACAATCAAACACCAGTGTTTTTACAAAAGAGAAGACACCAGCAAAATACTTACTGTGAGAATAATTTTCTGGTAGTATGAGTCTGTTCAAGATTTAGACACCTAAATATCAATGCCTACATGAACATGAGCACCTTTAAGCACAGGCTGCAAGTCTCTGATATATTCAACAAAAATTTTGACTCCATTCATCTTCCTAAACATGGAAGTCCAGTGTTACATCCCCGGGATGTCAGAGGCTTATGCATGGGAATGGCAGCTGTTGCACAAGACCTGTAGGAAACTGCACAAGGTGCCAAGCACAAAATCAGGGCATGTCAAATGTGACCAGACAGTCATAGCTAAGCAACCCGTATGTGTTCCCAGTCAGCCAGTGAAGAAGGGAACTGCGTGAATCATCATTAATTTGATGTCCACTGTCCACAGAGGGAGCTTAGACACTTAGGTAATGCCTACGGGTAGGCAATTTAGTTGTCTCTGTCTGAAAGTAAGTCTCATGTTGGATGTCTCAGGGCTCAGTTTTGTTGCTTATATGTAAATGATTTGTGCCATTTGAAATGCATTTGCCACTCTGGAAGTCTATGGGTCAATTATACACCTTGTATGAAGCTACACATGGAGGTGTCAGTGTACCTCAAATGGCTCTAGACACCTGTGCACCAGAACCAAGGACTCAGATGATAAATGCTTCAAGGATGTTCAGTAGTAAAGTCCAGAAACAGCTTCGGACTCAGATGTCTGTAGGCCAGGATTGGTTGTAGCTGCAGAGAGTACCAGGGAAGGCATATGCCATACTCATCCTGTCTTTCTGTAGCTCCCTAAGTGTATTCTACCAGCTCTGTTGGAAACAGGCTGCCGGGTGAGTGGGAGGCTCAGCCATGGTTGGCATTATGTAGACAACACACAGCTGAATTTTGCAGCCTTAGTAAACTACTACTTAACATCTGTTGGTCAACCATTACTTTTCATGTTTATTATCTCTTATGCTGGGGGGAAAAGAGACCTCTCTTGCTGATGTAGGCAGGTTCAGCCACTTCATGTAACTTCATCCTCACTCTGAACTAGATTATTTTTTATTTTTATTTTGTCACTGCAATGCAGAACTTCAAATCCAATCCTTTATTGCCCTTTTTATCCTGGTAGCAAAAAGAGCCTTGCATCAAATCTAAGAAGCTCTTTAATTGCATTCCATTACTGTTATCCTGTTTCTTGCTTATTTTCCCAGCTATATTCTCAGTTTAATATGCAGGTGGGTACCTTAATAGAGTAGCTAAGGGCAGTCAGGTGGCAAAGTCACTCTTCACTGACTACCAAGGTCTTGCAGGTCCAGCCCTCCATGACACTGGAAGAGGTTTCTTCACTGCTTCTCTCAAACTGATATATTGTCATGAAAAGACTCTGTATGGCAGTGTTCAGCTTTGGGCATCTGAATGCTTCCTGCCCTCCATGCCAAAGCAGTGCAGCTACTTTCACAAACACAGAAACACAATATTGAATAAGATTGATAGTGTGAGCCAAACTATTTTCAGGTATAAAAACTGTCTTGCACCTTAATTTTCCTCAGTTGTACTCAAAGATTCCTACACAGTCCCACACTATTGTTTGCTGTGCTCTGTTAGTGCTAGTAGTTCTGAACAAAAGGAACTGAGAACATCTTGAGTGAAGCATTTAGTGCTGCTGAACTGATCTGTAAGCTTAACTGAACTTTTGCCAATATACTCCACTGAAAATGAATATGTAAAGATGACCACTAACACGTTCTGTTATGGAAGAGATGCATAAATCCACACAGGTGGATACGTGTGTTCACAAGAGCTCTCGGCCGCTTTCATGCCAATGACAGCACAGCCATCAACACCTTCCATTGGGCCAGGTTTGCAGATGTTCAACCTGCACCCTGTGGAAAAATATTTGTATGATTTATGTTTGCTTCTATCTACTTTTAAGCAAAACTAGATTCCCCTGTCTGTGCACTTTGATTTATTATTTTCCATTTTTAGGCAAAATGGTTATGTGATAAGCTTTTGCAGCCTGCAAAAGGGAGGATCCCCATAAAATTATACAAAAAATCATAAGCTGTTTTATTGGATTGTCAGTGGAGGTCTGTGCAAATGCTTTCTGGCTGTCTGCTGCCTTTCACTTTACTGTGAGCTTGCATTTTCTTTGGTATTGTCTTGGTTGTGCTCATTTACCCATTCAAGTCACATGGCAATTACTAGTCCCATATCCTATTAAAAGCATGTTGCACGTTCATATGCACTTCCCTGGACCTCTCCTATAACAGTGCAATAAAAGGTGGCCTTGGGGACTGGATTTATTTGAGCCCAACTGAAAGCCAATAGAGACAAAATTAAATTTTGCTACCCTGGGGAAAAAATAACTTCTTTTGTTCTCATCACAGCTAGTGGCACAAAAATGACTTTATGGCATTGGCAGAATGAGTTCTGGGATAAGTTTTGCTGACAGGACCTCGTTGGGAGCTGCTACTGTCTTTCTGAAGTGTGAAGTGGTGAGAGGTGTGCAGAAATAGGGGAGGCTATTGGAAGGGATTATGTCTAACAGTGGATTTGGGTGAGCTGTGCCTCTCCTTCCTTCAAACCTCTGCTCCTGTGATGAAGATAATCTTGTTGGAAGAGGAGGGTTGGTCTTTATGGGTTTCACACCACATTCAGGGCCAGGCAAACTCCTTTTGCTCCTCCCAGAACTCCCCAAATCATCTTTTACATCTCTCCAATTTCTTAGAATGTTGCATGAACTCAGCACTGGAAAGGAAACAAAAGTAGGAGCAGGGAGAACAGGGTTAGGCCACCACATACACAAGGCTACCCTGGATAACCACTGGATTTACTATGATCAGAGAGGAGGTTGGCCCATTCTTTGTGAGCTTTAAGACTGCCAGCATACAAGACACAGCTCTCCTTGCTGTTAAGCTCATAAACCTGGAACCATTATCATCAACCTCTTAAATTTTTTTGCATTTCTATTCTGACTGTTAAAATCAGATTTTTTTCATTCCTAGAAATTCTGGGAGCTTTGATGTCTATGATAATAGTTTGGATGGTGACTGGTGTGTTGACATATTTGGCTTGCATGAGGCTGCTACACTCATCTTATGATATTGATGCTACAGTGATGCTCATTACCTCTGCTTGTGCCGTGCTCACCAACATCCTGTAAGTTATTTAGTTCTCCTCTCATATGACATTTGAACCTTGAATGTGCTGCTGGAATTCAATAAGAAAAACTACAGAGAGATAATGGCCTCAGAAATATCAAGTGTTTATGAGTTCCATGAGGATATGGAAAGGGGCCATAAGAGAGGTCCTGCTTCTCATTGCAATTTGCAGTTGCTCTCCCCTTTTCTGTTAGCTGCCACACTGGGAAGGCAAATTATGAATCTACAAACCCCAGGAAGAGATTATTCTCCATCTCACTTTTTATTAGATGTCAGAATATTCAAGAACTCTATAGAAAATGAGGCCTCATTAATTACCCCATTCACAGACTTTCTTGATTATGTAAATCACTGAAATCACTAGGAATTGTAAATCACTAGGTATATCACTAGGAATTGTCTGCTCAGCCACTCTGCATTTCTACTTAATGTGTCAGATTTTACTGTTCAGCATTCAGAAGCAACAGGGGTGGTGATGTGTTTGACCTCACTGCTTTCAGAGATGAAATATCCTCTGATATTTGCAGCTTTATATCTCTTGCAGACTAAGCCTGATTCTGCACCAGACAGGCCACAGGCACAGCCATGGGGCACAAGCCAGGGAACACCTGTCAGCCCCCCTGGAAAAGCCAGCTCTGAGCAATGCCAGCTTGCGGGCAGCCTTTGTGCATACCATTGGAGATCTATTCCAGAGTATTAGTGTGCTAATTAGTGCACTTATCATCTTCTTTAAGGTGGGTTTTATTAGTTCATATGCCTGCCTTGCAATCAAGGATAAGTGCTATTTTCACAGCACTGTCACACTGGGTACTATGTAAATATTTCCTCTGTCTTAATCATACACACTATAATTGTATCAAAGAGAATTATACTTATTCTTGGGAACTGAAATAACTGCTGAGAGTGTAACCCTGGCTTCTTGGTGTTTCAGCTGGATACTTTGGTGTCTCTCCCTTTCTTCATCTGTAGCACCTTCATTCCCTGTGCTGAGGCTCCCTAGCTGGTAAAGGAGGCCAGCACTCATTCTGTACTAGATGAATGCAATTTATTATTCTTTCATGCTAACTAATTAAAAATGACAATAACCAACAAAAATGAAATTAACAAAGTGGTGTGTTCATATTTTTCTAGCCACAGTACAAAATAGCCGACCCAATCTGCACATTTGTGTTTTCCATCTTTGTTTTGGCAACTACCATCACGATTTTAAGGGATATTTTAACTGTGTTAATGGAAGGTAGGACCTGATGGCAGAATCAGTACTCTTAATATTCTGATTTTTTTTTTCTGTTGCTTTCTTCATAATGCTTATAAATACTGAAAAAAGTATAATAGCACGTTTCTGCATCACTTTCCAATATTCTCATAATTCTGATCATACTTTAAACCTACTTCTAATTTTAATCAAAATTGTTTTCTACCACTATATTAGGTTTACACATATGCCAGTTTTTGTAAAAATCTGTGTACTGCTGTTTTACTAATGAGCTCTGAGTTGCTTTTGTTTGCTGTATGTGTAGCATTTCTTTCTATCACCCCTTTGGCATATGAGATGGCTACTCACTTTGTTCATTGTGTATTTCCTTTACCCGTGTGAAATAGAAGTCTTTGCCAAGAAAAAGTGCTTTGACTGTGCTTTGAACTGTGTCTGTGAAATAGGCTGAGTGCAAGAGACAGAAGTTTAAAAGATTTTTAGTTACATGAGTCCAGAAAAGCAAGCTGTTGGAGCTTTCCAGTTGCATTCCAGTGCACGGGAATAGACAATTCTCAGCACAGCAGCAGCAAGAAGAGCCAGGCTTAGCAATATTTAATCCCGTCAGCTATGGAGCTGAATATTTGATTTGCAATGACTTGAGCAGTCACAGATGCACGTTTTTTCCTTTGTCACACTGAATAATGTAATACAACCTCTTTCTCAGCTGTGAAGGCATGAGGATTAAAGGGAAAAGTAGCTCTAACAGTGCAGGTTTTGAATGGATACTCAGTGTGACTGCCTGCATGGCTATTTCTTCTCCCTTTCACTTGCACCTACTGGTGTTTCAAGAAATCAGATATCTGACACTGTTACAGTAGTTTCATTGAAGGGTTGGTTTGCTTTCAGTGATTGTGAGATAGAGATACTTCTATGTAGAAGTGTACCTAGACAAGAGTGCGGCAACTGACTGTATTTTGGCTGCCAAAACATCAAATCTCTTGGTTACTCGGGAAAAAAAATCAAACTACCAGGAAGGGGGAGCAACCCCTGACACTCAGGAGTCTCCTTTTCAAAGCAGTGACTCCCAGCTTCTGTAAGCAGTGCTGACATGCCAGAGTCAGCAGTGCTCTGCTCCCCTCGGCACCAAGCCCTCTGTCCTCCCGGGGAACTCTATGGGGAGTCTCCTATCTCCCAAGTAGAATACTCTGCCCAGAATTTTCTGAAAAGAAATTGGATGCTGGCACTGTTTTTTCAGTTTACTGATCCAAGTGGAGCATGATGAGTTCATGCTGTTCACATAGGCATAGAGATGCACTCACAAAAGATGTTGGTGCAAAACTATGACAGGATCTGGCTAAATAGCTCACTACCCTATGCAAAGTCTGTCCCCTGAAACATGCATGAGTCTCAACCTTCCATGGAGAAGTTTAAAACAAGGGATAGGATTATATAGCACAGTGTGCTCTGAAATAGATGGGCTTTCCAAAGCACTGAATACTTTTATAAAAATGATACATCTAAGTGAATAAAGGTTCATGATTCATTTCCCTCTATTGATCATAATTCTTATCTGTTAAAAATACTGTTTTTCCATCAATTTCTCCTTTTCAGGAACATCAAAAGGATTTGCTTATGATGCTGTGAAAGGAAGAATTTTAGCAGTTGAAAAAGTGGAGTCTGTTCACAACCTTCATCTTTGGTCTCTGACAATGAATCAAACTGCTCTCTCTGCTCACATTGCCACAGGTTAGTAAATTTCTGTAAGCAGGGAGTAACTATTCAGCTGCTGTCTAGTAAAGGTCAGTCTTTCTTGATTCAGATTAAACTGACTGTATATCTGTTGCTTGTTAAAAAAATCGTCATAACTTTGTTGGAAAAATAAAATCAACAATCACAACAAATAAAGCTCTCAGATCCTCCTCCCAGAAACCTTGTCTAAACAACAGGGACCTTTACTTAGCCCAAAACTTGAAAACTGCAGAGGTTGTGGGACAACGAAGTAAAATACAAGATACTTAAAATAAATTAAAAGAATTAGACTCAAACCAGATTTTTATCATAATTTTGTCAAACTTGAAAACTGTTGGTCTCTACAAGAAAAACATACAGAGCCAATATGCATTCCTGATGTATCTCCAGCAGTAAAACAATCTTTAAATATAGATGAAGTTTAGAGGTAGCTCCAGTTTATCTTTTAAAATATTATTTTAAATTGTAGTTCTTATCCCAGTTGACAAACTGTCCACTATTCAGGTCAATTTTCTTATTTGTCTGTCAGCTTTTTATGTATTAAGAAGAAATAAAAAAAAAAAGCCAGGTGTGTTTGGCCAAGGCCAGGGCCAGAGATGAAGTCCTCCGTGGAGTCCCCACTTTCCAAAAACAGAGGGTCTATCAGCCACCCAAACCACTTGGCACTGCTGCTACTCCCTGACTGGAAGAACTAATCTTTCTTAAAGTATTTCTGCTTTCCTCCAGTCCTCTGCCAAACTGAATTTCTATGGTGATTACTTAAGTTAGCTTAACTTTTGCCAAAATTGCATATTCCAACCACATTTGAATGAACAAAGGTTTGCTGATGTGGAGGTTCCTGAAAGGAAGATAAAAAGGTCACAAAACAGTTTTCAAACAAACTTCATGTTTAAAATTTCTGTCCTAGAAGTATACAATATCTATATTAGATACCAATGTCTATATTAGAAGTATACAATACTTCTTTAAAGTATTATCACAATGTATGTGCTTTGATTATTTTCTGCTATCTGTAGCAGACACAACGGACAGCCAGAAGATTCTGAGAGACGTTACCCAAGCCCTGTTTGAGCACTACAGCTTCCACTCCATCACCATTCAGATTGAATCAGGAGAGGATCAGAAACCAGACTGTGTCTTCTGCCAAGAGCCCAGGGATTAAAGGGAGCAGCGTGCTATGCCAAATAACCATCACCCCTCTTACAGGTCAATGGAGACTATATGTGCTGGTTGAATGTAATTGATTAACAACAAATGGTAATTAACTGACGTAACAAGCCCTGCCATTGAAAGCAGAGCATGGGCCTTTCTTTGTTGGTATCATCTACCATGAGAGAACATGTATTAAATCCAGCCATCAGCCAGACTGCCTGTCCATCAGCTGTTTCTTTCAATTACAAGAGAAATATCTAAATTATTCTCAACTAGACCAGCAGATTGGCAGTAAAGCAACATTTAGAGTGCCTGTCTGTAATTACAGGTAACAAAAAACTAATCAACCTTCAAATTACCAACAGACAAATTATCACAGGTGTAATGAAATGTGAGCTTGGCGTTAGCAAACTCAACACTCAGAATGAAAAAGAAAATTTAAATTACCACAAGAGTTGAAGAAATCTGGGGAAGAAAGTGATGGTGCTTTCCCTGCCTTTTGGCAGACACTCCTCTTCCTGCCTATTAAGGGAAGTACCAGATATGTACCATGGATCACAAGAGAGTTCATTCCATTGATATTTGGCAAACAGCTCTTTGTTTTCTTAGGTAGCCCTATTTATGTTTTTAGCTAGCCTTGAGGCAAACTCATTTCTGCCAGGCATGAGCAGTATTCTGAACTATTTATAACTCCATAACTTAAATAGTGCTGCACCATGAGAAGTCATGAGAGAAGATTTGAGGTGGATTTCTGTGTGTCCATGTCAAAAGGTAACACTGAGTCATGATAATAAAACAGACCAGGTACTCTTAGAAAATGAAAAAATAATTAGGGCAAGTAAGACTGGGGCCTATTGTGAATATCCCACTGGTGTCACAGTTCAGAGTGGCCTGTGGGGTGTTACCCAGCGACACTACTTCCCTGAAGTTATGCCAGATAATTTTAAAAAGCCTTTGGCATATCACCCAGCCGTTAATTGTAAAGAGAAGTGACATGCCTCTCCTTCAGGTAACTAATTCCCACATTTTCTAACAAGATGTGAGTCATGGTTTCCCCAAATGAGTGTATGCACTAAAACATTCCAAACCACTGCTAGCTCACTCCTACATTCCCCCTCCTCTTCCCCTGTGGTTGACTGGAGAGGAGAATCAGAGGTACAAAAGATAAAGGTTATATATTGGGATAAGAACAATCTATTGGAAACAGCAATGAAGTAAGAAAATGAACAGTAACAACAGCAATGCCAATGACAGAATATATAAGAGGAGAATGATTCACATGTGAGTGCTCACTCCTGACAATGCCCCACCCTGCTGCCACACTACATGACTCCAAAGTGACCCTTTCCCCACCCCTGGGAATGATAGGAGGTAGAATAGAATAACCTTCAGGTCCTGGTCGTGCCCCCTCCTGGCTACTGCAAAAATTAACCCTGGCCAGAACCAGGACAACATGTTAAATCTTCCTCTTATACATATCTGGCAATGCTTACAGCAGAACTGAGGCAGACTCAGGTCTCTCTGCAATCTCTCTATTTTTGTCCAACTGAATTAAACTCTCACCTCTTGGCAAAAGCAAGGGTTGCACTTCAAAATGCATGCTCCAGTGCTCCAAAAAACAACTTCAATTCTGCCCCTGGCCATAACAGTGCTTACCATGCAGAACTAGACATAATGTTTTCCAATCCACAATTCTGTCTCCAACAGCTGTAGGGCTCACTTTACTAACAGGTTTGTTAGAACAAAATAAATTATGTGATACCAAGTGGTACTGACTTTCCAGACTGATTGATGGAAAGACCATTGTGTTATTAAGGTGTAATTGGGCCTTGCTTTTTAGGAAATTCAGTTTTATTCGCAGTAGGTTCACATTAGTTTTCTCCTTTATCATTCTAAGGAGATTAGAATTTTTTATTGGGGCTTTTGACAACAGTTAATACATAACTATGTGATGATGGATTGATGTATTAAGCTGGCATTTGTTACCTGGTAGGGGGAACAAGAAATTATTCTGCTTAGTGGAAGATCTTACTCAGGTAAACCTCCCACTGAAATCAGATGAGGTTTTAACACAAAACACCCACTAGGAATTTCATGAGTATCTCATTATTTACCAGCTTGAAAGAGCTGAGGCCATAGCAGTGATATTCAGAACGGTGATAAAGACAATTCTCGCCCTTCACACCTGAAACTCCATAAGATAAGACACAAATAAATCAAAGCACAGTAAGAAATTCTAAATGATGAAGTTAACTTGTCTTTCAGCCAGTTTCTCTGCTGGTATAATTTAGCATAGTTGCCTCCTTCCAAAGGCAACTCAGCTGTGCTTGTCAGGCAACCTGAGTATTCTTTTCATTACTTAGAGAGGACAAGTTAATAGTGTGGCCTTCATATGAAAGAAAATGTCTTTCCAAGTGTTTGGAATAAAATGAGGACATGGACCTGAATAAAACAGAGAATTCTGAGGAAGAGTTTTATGGTCAAGGACAGTGTAAATGATAACATGTGGGTGACAGAAACATTCATATAGGACATAGATTCAGTTCTGAAATTAAGGTTGAGGTAGGGAAAACGACCAGAATTGTAAGAGCAAGAGTGGATTTTAGAGAGGATTTAAATAGGCAAGATATGGTCCACTAAGAAAGTTATGCTGAGTAGTAGAGCTGTGAAAAATCTGGATGGAAGCAACAAAAGAGGGGCTGGAAAATAGAAGATTCAGCAGTCGGCACCAGGACTGCTGAGTCTATCAGGCAAATTAATTGAAAGGGAAAGTGGGAAAGTGTTTCATTATGTATTGGAAAAAGGAGCAGTGAAATATAGGGATGTGAGGAAAGAAGGAGTTCATGCAAAATAATGATCTGTAATGAAAGAGAGTGGGGGAAAAGTTGTAAAATGTTTTAAGAAGGAAGCTTCCATTCACAGTAGTGTAACCTGGGTATGTGTGTAGTAAAGGTCAGGGCAGGACTGGGGAGGCAGAGGAGAAGTCTGGGTTTGTTAGCAGCAGTAAATGTATTTCAAGCAAAAAGAATTTAACCACATATCTTTAGTTAAAACTAGAGACCTAAGGGAATTTTACCTAAATATGATAGATTGAAGAAGAATTTAGAGAAAATATTTACTTGTAGTGATAAGTACTGCTATAAGGAGCTGAATTTTTAATGTTTCTGCTATGCATATGAATGTAAAATGTATGTTTGTTTCTCATTCCTGTCTAGCTAGATCGTCAGGGATATGATCTTGGTACAAGGTTGTCTTCAGAATACTGTCTGACTGACTGGGGAGGATTTCTGCAGAAATGCTACTGAGATATGCAGAGGCCAGAGACAATTTCTAGACTTGTCTGCTTTTATTAACTTTACATCTTTTTGATGGTCAGAAGGATAACTACAAGAAAACTGACCAAAAATTGCTTTATCTAAATTATTCTTGGAACCACTGTGAAATGGAAAAGTATTTCTCATGTAAGTGGTCTGTTTTCCATGCCTGTTTTCTGATGGGGTTCAGTTCATATGGGCAGGTACAGGCTTTACTGGGTAGCCCATACCGAAATTCTAGGGTCATGCGTATACTCATTTTCCTCTAAATTTTAAAGTAGTCATTATGCAGCTTGTAAATTATGTGTTTCTCTGATTCCCTAAAAGTACTCCCTCTTTCTCACTTTCCACAAGGATAAGGAGTTTGTAGAAACTCAAGACATTTTGGAGTAGAGATCTTGAAATAGTCAAATGCAAAGCTAAACTTTCCTCATTCAGCAGTGACAAGAAGCTTAAGTGCCAATAGTGCGCTGAGATGACCACCAACACTGACAGAAGTATTTGTAATTATTCAGACTGGGAACAGTTAAGGAACAAATCTGCTCTTGTCTCATACTGTCTCATACAGTCTCATACTGTAACTAAAGTCATAGATACAGTTCTGTGTTCTCCTGAGATGTTATTATGAGAACTGTATATGAAATCAAGGATTATATTGCCCACTTAGTGTGAGAAATCACAACAGTAATTCATCATCTCCAGAGGAAGCCAAACAGATATCTCTGTCCGTGGCAGCAAACAGTGGGCTAAGGAACGAGGACTGTGCAGGTCTGCAATGTCTCTTTCCAGTGTGAAGAGGTTATATCAATTTTGTCTTGGAGCATTTTCTACTCTGTTGTAACAGCTAGCATGCCCCAATACACATTCCCCAGTGCCTTCCCCCCAGCCATAGCAGATAAGTTCTCCTTCCTTTTTCATTCCCTTTGACTATTGTTTCCTTCTTTGCTCTTCTGTTTTTCCCCATTTGTCTTTTGTCTTCAATGCCTCTATTACCCACCTATTCAAATTTCAATGTCAACATATACTTAGTGCATATCCTTTCTACTTACAACTCTCCCCATTGCTCTTCAAGCTGTGTGGCTAGACAAAAGCTTCTCAGAAAGAAACTGCCTTTTGCTCCATGTTTGTTGAAAATGTGGCATAATGATCCATCTTTATTCACAACAGGAACTTAGTAAAAACAAAGAGCAACAGCCGTTCCAGACATCACATATTAACACACATCCAGCACTGCTATATATTTACTTTGCATTAAAGTTATTTAGAATGTTCATAGGAAAAAAATTATCTGAACTATCTCCAGCTTAGGGTACTCTTTCATGTTCTCAAGCTATCTGATAATCTCTTTCAGCTAAAAAAATAAAAGCCTTTCTCACTTGAGTACACACAGTTCAAGCAAGAAAGAAATTACAGACTTCCAGTTGCTTAACTGCCTCCTTTGACTTCTCTCTTCTTGGACTTTGTGTCAGACAGTCAGTGTCTAGCAAGGGTGCACTGCAGCAAAGGAAGTTTTGGATAGCAGCCTGGTGAGAACAGTGTCTGGAACAGAAGCACAACCGAGGGGTTTTAACGTGGTTACTGGTGCACATTCAGGATTTTCCATCCCAGTGTTATGCTGATGAGAGACACGTCTGCTTTTCACTACAGTCTCAGGGTTTGAATTTCAATTTTTGAAAAAACGGATGAAAAGAAATGAATGAACAGAAGCTAGAAGGGTTGTATTGTGAAACATTCCTGGTGGCAGCAGAGACATTTTACCCCATGGCTTGCAGTCTAACAGCAACAGGGCTGTAGCTTTGCCTCCCAAACCACACTGCTGCGTGCTCTGCCAGCTGTGCTGCCTCTCCTACCACACCCCACAGAAGCTGCTACGGCATGCAATGAAAGGTGTCCTGCTGGGACACATACCATATAACTCTTTGCATGTTACAGCTGAGAGCTTCTCACCTGTGGGGACTCCTTGTGAATCACAAGGGTAGAACCATCATCCAGGCTTTGGTGAAGCACCAGCTTCCTTTTTCCTACTGTGTCATTATATTCTGTACTAATTTTTTTCTTGGAGACTGAAGCTGACTGGAACAGTTCATGTACCTTCTGTCTGCATAAGAAAGGGCAGGAATTCATTAATCATGGCACAACCTGCTAATCCACAAAGAGGCACAAGGCACTCTGGTCTAGCTCCGGGTCTAGGCAGTAATTCTGATATCAAAATGCTTGGAAAGAGTGTGCTTCTCAGCAGCAACCTGCAACCTGGGTCTTTAACTTTTGGCTCCTGCCCTGCTTTCTCATTTGCTGACAGGCAAGCTTTAGCAGTGCTTTGAAAGACATGCTGTGCTTTGAAGGATGTGGTGCACTTTGAAGGAGTAGCACAAACTGCTGATGAGCTTATGAGGACACTGCATCCAGCCCTCCTTTACCATACAGACAGTTTTTGCAAAAGCAAATCCTTTGGAGGATGGAAGAAAAAATTGTAAGGGTATAAATGGGAAACCCCATGGGCTGCAATGTTATCATGCTACCAAGCAGCTGGGAAATGGCTGGGAATGAGCTGCAGAGATGTACTCTGCCTGCAAAGGTGCACATTGCCCCTCAATATGCATGAGCAGCAGCAACAATTCCACAGGAGTGCTGACAGGAGAAGAGTCTGAATGTGAAATGAAATTTAAAAACTCCCTTTGCCCTTTAAACTACACTTACAGAATTAAATGCAGAATCAGGGAGCATAAAAAATGTTCTCTTAAAAAGAATAGTTTCGACTTTCTCTGAGTACTTTCTGCACTGTGAGTGTTTTCAAGAATTGATCAGCCACACTCATTTCTATGGTGTATTAGCAGAAAATAGCTGGTCATCCATTAGTCCCCTGCTGAGTTTCAATTGCAAAGATATGACTGAAAGCTGGTATTAACTGTGACAGAGGCTTAAGAGCCATATAGGCTTCAATACCATATAAAAGACATGAGTCAATAAGGTTTTTCAATAGTAGTTTAATTTGTATTCTCCTAGCACACAGAGTTTGTAGTATGCACAGCTCAGGTTTTTGTGGTCAGAGACAGGCTCTGCTCTACCAGGGCTGGAGAGAGCAGGGACAGCAGAGGGAACATGATGAAGGAAATCAGAGTGATTTTTGTGAGGTCATATCTGAGGTCTGTGGTGAAAGCTGTTATACAAGCCTTTTATACTCAGAGTATAAGCCTTTTATTTCTCTGAGTGTGCTTTAATGGCCTGCCCAGGAACAGATACAAAACCACAAATACCTGTCAGCACTTACCTGTACAGACTGTGTTGCATTAGACAGTTACATTAATATTATGGGAAAGAAGAAAGGAAAGTCAGAAAGAACTTAACATCTGTGACAAAAAAAAAGGGATACCAAACAGAAGACACAAGACACAAGAAGCAAAAAATACAACAAGCTTCTTTTAAAAGTGCTAAGGAAGGTGTATTGGAACATATCACCTCATATTACTTTATAGTTTATTTTTTAACAATATCTACTTAAGCAGGCTGACTTTGAGGACAACCAAAGGTGCACCTTTTTGCCCTGGAGAGTCTGCAGACTTACAGGAGGAGAGATTTGTTCTCCACGAGCCCTTTGTTACATCCCCTCCATAATGTCCAAGAAAGGGAATGAGCCTGCATAGTGACAACACAGCCAAGGAGACAGACAGCAATGAACACAGTATTTTTCTTCCTACAAAAAATATAAAAATCATTTTATATTTATTATGGATATGTCCCATCCTTTCTGTACTAAAAAAGCATTGAAGACCTACCCAGCCAGGCATATCACTGAGCCTGGCTGAAAGCATGAGTCATTTTTTTACTAGAAAAATTAAGTTTTCTTTTTATGACCCATTAAATGGTGAGAGGAGACACCCTGTCATGGAACAATAAATTCAGGCTTAAATCCTGGGGCTGGAAAAACAGATTTTATCTTTTCTTGTGTAACTCTTCAGGCAACTTTTAAGTTTCCAGAGAGTAATTTAAGCCTCAGCTAACACAGTGTTATTCCATTTGGTAGTTTCCTGCATAATACTATATTTTGTTTCATCTTTTCACTTCTGTAGTTCCAGTTCTTTCCTAAGAAATAAATGCCTATTAATTAGGCTTGGGTTATTGTAATGGAGGCATGGTCCTACCTCGGTGTAAAACCTACACGAAAACATCCATGCATAAGAAGGAACTATTGCCACCATTTTAGGGCAAGGACATGGAAGAAATTAGTCCTGGCTTTGCAGGCACTGTCTGTGCAAATCTGACACACAGACAAGTCTCATTTCTCTGGCATTGCTGCACCCCTGAGAACCTCATCTGTAGCTGTTCAGCAGTGAAGGGTCTTCTGAGTGTCTCAAGCATGAACTTCAAATCCCCAGGGGTGCTGTGCTTTCCTGTTGGCAGGTTATATATTTGGGAAGTCCCAAGGCTGAGACAGCTTTCATTCGTCCTTGTCACCCACTCCTTCTGTGGTGACCCAGCTTGGACAGCAGCTGTGCATCAGCCTAGGGAACAAGATTTCAGCGTCTTGGAAAGCCACTACTGGGACCTGGTAAGGATTTACTCTCAAGCAGCTGTCATTTATAGCAAACCCCAGAGATCAAATACATTCTGTATAGACACTGCACCACACCTAATTTACAGCTTTCCTTTCTCCAAAACACTGACCTGGGTTTAAGTGAGCAATGAAACACTAAAAACAAACAAACAAACAAACAAACGAACAAACAAAAAAACCCCGTGGAATTATTAACTACTAAAAACCAGCAAAGCACTAGGAGCCTTCTTGGGCTATTTTTCAATGTATGTAACAAAACATTATTGAGAGGCAAGAATATAATCAATACTGAGTAGCATTATAGCTAGCTGTGCAGCAATTTAATGCTAGAAATGGATTAAGGTGACAGGAAAAGTCAATGCAGTCTTAAATTAAAGGTGAGGAAAGTCAATGAAAAGTCAAAGCTGGTTAGGAGTCCATCAAGTAAGAGAGGCTAAAGCTCTGGTAAGTACAAAGTGCCTCAGTAACCTTACCTTATCACTGTAGCTCTATGTTTTTCATGTTTGTTCAGAAGAGTAAGTGGGTATGTGTGTGTTCTCAGTCTGAACCATTAAACCATTTGAATTCATTGGGCTATTTCAAAGAGGATTTGCAAAAGGAGAGAAGTCTGGAGTTTTATCTTCTTAGTTTAAGGAATAAAAATGTGGAATTTTCCCTCAGTGTTTTATTTTACTTCAGCAAACTCTTTTCCCCTGGAAGGACCTACAAACCAAACTCACTTGAGAATAAACAGGATTATAATGTTGCTAGTACCAGAGGAGACAACTTTGGTTAAATAAGGTAGGGATAATTTTTACTTGTAATTTTAGCTCAAACTGTAGCTTTGCTTTGTTATATGAAAACAAATTTTAAGGAAAAAATCTGCTGCATTCCAGCAACACCTCTGCCTTTAATTCTCTGGGGTTTAGAAACCCTCTGATAAACTCAGAAAGCCCAATCTAATATCTCTCTTATTTCTTAAAAAACAACAACAAACAAACAAAAATCCAAACANNACCATCACCCCACGGCCACCCCCCTCCCCCCAAAAATAGGGCTGTGTCTCTAAATTTTGTTGTAATACTCAAAAGCATGGATATTCAACAACCATAGTTGCTGTCAAAAGTCTCTGCTCCTAAGTCCTTCACTTCTCATACTCGTACTGGAATATATGGCTGACCAAAAGAAACTGAAAATGTCATGACCCATGTATTATATGCTAATGATTATATGCCATGATTTATATGCTAATATCTTGCATAGCTGTTGAGATTTCAATATTTCTTAAGCTTTGGCCAGTTCACAGCAGGAACTAGCACTACTAGTAACATGGAAGAAACATATTGATGAGGAGCAGTGGATTCTAGGTCTTTGGCTGGTCAAAATGATGTTTTTGTAGCTTCATTTTCAATGATGCTGAAATTTCAAGTTATGTGTCAAGCTACATGTTAGTGTTTAGTCAGATGCAGCCTGAAAAATCTGTTTTTCTTGTCTCATAATTTCCAGTATCGGAGATGTCAGGCCGAGCTCTCTCTTCCTTTTTGCATCTCCCAGGTGTGTACCAGAACTTGAAGAAACTCCATCACTTGCACCTACTGATGTCAGAGGACAGGCTGTTGTTTCAGTGCAGACTTTGCTTCCTTGATGCTTAACACCCCACTTACCAGAACAGCTGCAGTAGTTATCAATTATTTGTTCTCTACTTTAAAAAACTGTGTTTAACAAAGCTGCTTTACCTAGACATACCCTGGAGCATAAAGGAGTGTAAATCTGCCTAAGTCAGGACCAAAAGGTTGTATTTGAAAACACAGCACTTAGTGACATGAAATAACAGTAAATCCACAGTGAAGTATGCATCATGTCTTTCCCCCTCTGCAGATGACCAAACTTTCTGACAAGTAACAGGGATTGAAATCTCTGCCATCACAGAATACAGACAATGAGAAAAAGTAGTTAGCATATTGGGAAGAAATTTTGGGGCTGCTAGTGTTCAATTCTAGTTTGCAAACAATTCCTTGTAACAGATCTAAAACTGCAGTGTTGTCAACTTTGCTGTCTCCTCTGACTGGAGGTGTTCAAAGTGCAAAGGCTTTTAGGTCGGAAGGCTTTTATTCCAACAGCTAAAGAGCACAATGCAGGCTAGCTCCCACAGAAACCTGGAGAAGAAGAGTTGCAGGGAGAAGACTTCAAGTCTTACTTTGCTTGTTGAATGTTTTTCCCTCATTCTGTTGATCATTAACAAGAGCACACACAAGAAAGGCAATAGGCTACTGCAGGTCATAAGCATGGATTTATTTACTCACACTTTTGTAGTGGAATATGGAAGAGGTTTCAAGTCCATGGTCATGTTGCACTCTAACAGAGAAATGTATCTTGTTATTTAGAAGTAAATACCTGCACAAAGTCACTTAAGTATCAACTACCAGCATACTGGATTGATTCTGGTTATGTGAAAGTGTCTATTTAAAATGACTATCAAAATCTACTTCTTTTTACAGTGAAATCAAATCCAGACTTTTCTCTAACTTTAGTCATGTGATATATGTTTTAGCTAAATTCGTGTATCAAATATGTTGTATGTTATAACCTAAAATCGTGTTGCAAGTTCTGACTTCCAAAGATTGCAAAAGGCGTCTCCAACCACCAAAACACATATACATTTGTAAAGGTCCTCAAAATAATAGCAGGGTGAAACCACCATTTCCAACAGAAAGGACAAGGCTGAGCAGGAGATGGCCCGTTCATCAGAGATGGACCCTCCACTTTTTGGATGATCAATGCCTAATACCGATCTAGGAGGGAGAACCTGGAGACTGAGGGGTTCAGCATCTCAAAGCCCAGTTCCAGGAACCCAATTCAGAAGCCCAACCCTGCCAGGAAAACCTTTCAAAACCAAACAGTGAAAGAAAAGGAGTACATGAATATGCACACTGGACAAAGGCCCAAAATGAACTTGCTTC